>VIBL01000425.1:0-188006 GCA_008271625.1 Lutraria rhynchaena | reverse complement strand
GCGAATTCGGTTAGATGATTCATCGTTAATTTTGACTTTTTTAATTATATCATCATTTGGTTTTGATAAGCAATTACCATTAAAAGTGACTACGAGCAAATAGCTTAGTTAAGGACTTCGGTGAAGGACCCAGCAACTGGAGGGGATTTCATGATAAAGTTTTATCGATGAATACCAGTGTTTCGGTTAAATTGAAGCTGAAACTGTCAAAATATTTCTGTTTCTCGCATGCCTATTTTCACAGTCAGATGCAGTTGGCTGCTGATATGTTATGAATAATTATGTACCAGTTACGTTATACATATGCATATAAAATGAATTGCTTGTTGTAAATAAAACGTGTATTATAACATACAATTTGTTGTTAAGATATGTTTACATGTTCGTCATAATTTATTTGGGACTTTTCTCCCTTTGTTTTCATACAATCAGTCTAGATTTCCTCCATACCGAATAATTGTCCGAAATCATGGATTGTCCGAAATAATATTTCGGACTCGTCGATTTCGGATAATTGAGGTTCTATTTAATTTTGTGACAGTTATCAATCAGTACAAAATAAAAGTGCGGTTATTATTAGTCATATACGGGTATTTTTTACAACGCTATGAAATCACAAACCATATCAATTATTTCAGAGGTGACAAATCTCAAAGGAAATGAATTCAAAACAAATATAGATCTATTGGTAAATTTTAATAAATGCTTCTCGGGAACCACACTAAAGCTGTAGTGCGTCAAGTTTAACGGCGTGGTTCCCGAAAGCGTTCGCATTTCAGAAGGAATGCCGGGACCTACGCTGAATGTCGTCACTTCCGTCAATCGAAAATATGGGGAGTGATTTACCTTCATGCTTTTCTTATACGTACAGTAGTGGCAGGAAGGTTTTTTGACAGATTTGCGTTGTAAGATGAGTTTAGATTAAAAACGTCATAATAACGGGTATAAAAATCACGGAAACCGAGTTCCTATGGATTGCATTATCCGGCTTTCACACAACACTTGAACGCTGAATATTCCTATCTATATCTGTAAGTCACGAGGATTTTTATAAACTCATGGATTATACATCATTTCATACCTAGGGCATCGATTCATGATTATCAAATAACATCGAGATACTTCCGTTCTTAAGTGGCGAAGTCCTGCGTTACGTTTGTTCAAAAGTTCATTGCAATTGACTAATTGTTATCTAAGTTATCGTAAATCACCGTCAGCTTGACACCACGTGACCAATGGGGTTCTCGCGGGATTGAGATGACAGATAAAGGATTACAGTAGCTATGATCAAATCCGTAATAGAGATAAGGATTCACATAACCACTATGTGATTTATCATGTACAAACATCCCAGCATAATGAGACATGTCTTGTCGCACATCAATTTAAATGGTAATAAAATTTAAGACATGTATAATGGATGGTACTAATGACTATTCATTTAATAATGTTGATTGGGAAAAGCTTGCTTAGCTGCTCTACATAAATATTTTACGGACTAAATTTCACTTCATATTTGTACAGATTTCGTTTGAGAAAAAACTGTTCCTTACTCTGCTGAAGTCACTATTAAAACAACCATTCCCGTATTCTGTCGACTTTAGGATTTGACGGTAGTGTAATGTGATAAGTGTCTGCCATAACTTGCTTATTTTCTCTCACTGACACATAATTGGCACTAATTTTCTGAACAATTAATTGTGAATATTAGTGTCTGCCATAACTTGTTTATTTTCTCTCACTGACACATAATTGGCACTAATTTTCTGAACAATTAATTGTGAATATTAGTGTCTGCCATAACTTGTTTATTTTCTCTCACTGACACATAATTGGCACTAATTTTCTGAACAATTAATTGTGAATATTAGTGTCTGCCATAACTTGTTTATTTTCTCTCACTGACACATAATTGGCACTAATTTTCTGAACAATTAATAGTGAACAATAGACACTTGATTTATTCCGCTTTTGATGCTGCAGCGTTTTAGTGACCAATTACATCATCAACCTTATGGAATATGTTTTATTATTATATTTGATATCAACACCATAAGAACGCCATAAGAACACCTTGCACTATTAGACTGATGGACAACCAAACGGAAACGGAATGTTGAGGAGAATTAGCTGCGTATGGGATAAAATTGACAATTGCACGTGCGATTCATTCTTCGACAAACATTATAGTGGACATTCACGTAACTGATTTAGCGTTTACTGTATGTTCTTAAAAGAGAAAAAGTTGTAGCAGATTTCTAGACAGTAAGTAAGTTTAACTATATTTTTAGTCAAAAATGAATTCAGAGATTTCATTTTCCATTTATAAATACAGTAAAACTTAGTAATCACGAGGACCGATTAGGTGACAAATGATCTAAAAAAAAACAACGGGAATCTTAATCTCGGTTCCGCTTAAATTGGTCCCCCTTCTGTGCAGCCAGAGTCAACGGGAACCAGTTTAGGTGCCGCGGAAACAATAAAAACAGTTCGGTATGTTTTCATAAATATCTTTTGTGTACACCAATTGTTAATACACTCTTATGTTTGCGGTCACCTCTGAATAAAGACCACCCTGTGAATAAAGACCATTCTCAAAATCGTAACAGATTATTTAGAACAAACTTACCTCCGAATAAAATCCACCTGTCAATAAAGGCCACATTTTGTTTTTCCAAAGGGTTGCCTTTGTTCGCAGGTTTGACTTATATACAGAGGGTACAAAAAACAGGACATCACAAAAAAAAACAAAACATATCTATCATAATTTAGGCTAGCACCAATTAATGTGTACAACCAACAAACAAAACAATGGTCAAGATGATTTCACATTTCTCTCTAACTTGCAACAACAAGTTAACAGTGCGAATAATATGGGTGTATTAGGGGCATAGCGATAATCCAATGAAATGATGATAAACCGGAAGTCTGAGTGATGATTTTACATGCACAAACCCAAAGTCAACATAGTACAAAAACAAAACAAAAACGAATAGGAAAAAACACAAAACTCCATCCGTAGGAAAGAGGAAATATACAAACAAATGGTCATAACTCAGACCTGCACGTACCATTTTAGCTGGTCCGTTCTTAAGAAAAAGTCGAGCTATTATGATCGCTGGGTCGTCGTTGTTGTCGTCTTTTTTTTGTCATTCAAAAGTATTCATGTCACCCAGTACTCAAACACTTTTGAAGATAACAACAGGACACAATGCTTGATTGTCATGACAAGGCGCTGTAGCACGACAGGGGCATTATTCTGAAACGATATATATTTCTAGTGATGCCGTTTTTATCTTAGAACTTTGGTCAAAATTGCTTATTAAATAAAATTATGTAAAACAGAGAAGTGTTCGCGCCGATGTGTGTAACTTTCGTTTGTTTATGGCTTTTTGTGTTTTTTTTTGTTCCCCCGGGGTAAGTGTAAGGATGGGTCCTCAAAACTAGTTCCTCGTATGTTTTTTTATTATTTTTTTTGTTGTTTTAATGGTTTTGGGTGGGGTTAGGCTTGGGTGCTCTGGGACTATATATATTGAACTATACTTATTCGTTACGTTAATACATTCACAGCGTCTTTTTCGTGTTCACTTTCTTTTCAAACATTTAATTTGTGCTTTATTGTAATTCTCCGTTACCATCGAAAAAAAAGTACTTGTTTGTTTGTTAGATATTTTAAAGATTGTATTTTATCCCTGGAGTAATTTATTCAATTTATAGTCAGAATCAGGCATGAGATCGCTGATTTTAATAAGCAGTGGTTGATCTCAACACCATAAAAATGGTTTTCTAAGTCATGCACTAAAATATTTCAATATGAATAAATCATTCAGAAACACTTTGTACTTGCTATGTAATAAGTTTATCTTTTCACGTTAAGCAGATATCAACAATAAATGGATATTACTTCTTGTCAAAACGATCAAATTGTTTCACAACCTTTGAAGCCACTGAGACATTTTTATATCGTAATATCAATAATAAAATATGCAGCAAGTCATTTCAGTTATAATGAGGCTTCTATTTTTCATGTGGTTGTTAGACCATACCATCGTCCGGGGTGAATGTAAGTATTTGTATGTGTTAACACAGATTCTCTTATACTGGCGTACTTGTTATGTATCATATTTCATGCTATCATGATAAGCCACGCCTACTTACTCACTCATATATTAAATAGCATATACCAATTAAAGAGTTTCATTGAAATTCGCACAAAGGTTTCCGTACTTAACTGTTGTAAATCTATGCATGTTCACTCAAATCGTTGATAATAAGCAAATTAAAAAATACTTATCATATACACATTGCCATTGTGTCCGGGACGTGAACCTGCATACCATCTGCGAGAGAGCTTGCACTTTTTTGTGCGTTTTTTCTAGGAATCCCTTTTTTTATCTAGCATTGTATGTTCATTTTCTAGAAATCGTTTTCTTAGCTATATTTACCAACAATGATAACGAGTCTCACTTTGAAAAACTAAACGTTGAATATCCTAACATCCTTTTACCAAGACTACGTAAAAATCATCACTATTTTCATCTACAATGGTTTTCATGTTCATGTTATAGATAGATACACGTACTACTTTGTCATGTTATCAACTGTATCTTATATATTTCAGTCAAAGATCCATTTGTCGTCCTTGATTCAGGTATATATTGTTTTCGTATACTAATTTGTTCAAATATTGACTGGTGCTTCTGTTTGACCAAAATACTTCTTAATTTTTTTCCTCAAAAGTGATCTTACCCGAACAAGGATTTGCATATGCGCAACTAAAATAAAGACTTCTTAACTATTTATGTTTCTCTCGAAAACGTACGACATATTTCATTTCATGAAAAATACAACAGGAAAAGTCAACTTCTTTAAGTTGGGAAATTTGATAAATCAAAGATGATGTTTAGATACGGAGACACGTCACCAAAATGTTCCCATTTCTCACAACACACAACTGATTACCTTATAACCCAAGTTGTGAATCTGATCACTCTGTATTATATGCAGTCAAACCATGGTTGGCGGCCACCTCCAGACAAAGTCCACCCTGCGAATGAAGTCCATTTTTTTAAAAAAAAGCGTCGGATTATTTAGAACAAACTGACCTCCGAGTAAAAGCCAAGTGTCAATGAAGGTCACATATTGTCTTTCCCAAGGGTGACCTTTGTTTATATGTTTGACTGTATTGCGTATTTATTGATACAAATCAGTCCTAGCATTATATCTTAGCAATGGCGAGAGCAATTCTCAATTATTTTGTCAAAATGACTTGAAATGACTGCCCATTTAGCTCAATAATTAGAGCGCGGCGCGGCAGTTGTCCTCTTTGTCGGTTTGGTAGAAGACATTGTGTCTAAAGCAATACTTCCTCCTTTGTGAAAGATGGGGAACACAACAAGTTAAGTACTGGTACAGTATCAAAGAAAACTGGTCAGATTTACTGTCCCCCGGTATATAACTGAAACACTGCTGAAAATAGGAGTGTGTGGCAAAAGAAGCCATTGCTGATTACCACAATATTTTCAAAAGTCGTCTGCTTCAGATGCGGTAAATGCGGTATTATGAGGGAAAGGCTTAAAATGCCTAAACATCTTTATTTGTTAGCATCGGTAATTCAAACTTGTTAAACCATTTACATTTGTAGCTTTTATTCAAATCAAATACATTCAAGCCATATTGGATTTGATTTTTGTCACATTTTCAGAAGGACCAACACCTGAAATCAAGCATTCCACTAGTCAGTTATTGGCCACATCTGAAGCCAAATTTGTGTATATTCCCGAAGATCCAACCTTTGACAGCGGCATCAAACTTCACTGATCGTATGTATCCTATACACGTATATTACTTTACTTTAATAAACAGACATAAGTGCAATGGATGTGTAGGAAATAATGTATCAATGAACGTAGGAACGTCACCAAGCCATCATCAACTTTTGACTTCACACAAAGGTCGCTAGCACCGGACATTTTGTCATACTGTAATTATGAGCAAAAAATATAAAGGGTGTGATTTTACTCACTGAATACACAAATAGAGTAAGTGCTTATAGTTACAATGATTTTATTGTCGATATCTGATCTACTCTGCCTTTGAAAAAAAAAAGAAAAAATGTTTTCAATGCATTGAATAAAGAGTAAAACAGACACAGCCTGTATATTTCATTTCAGGAAATACTTGCGGTAATTATTCTTTCAACGCCACAATACCCAACTTGAACTCGAGTCCTATTAATTTTGTGCTGAACGTGAACTACTATGGAAGCCCCGGAGTACAGTTCTGTACAGTTAAACTGGATGATGATATTATAGCTGGAAGTACTCTGGCGAATTTAATAGGAAGCATCATTGGGAATACCTTCGACGAAGTACGTTTGTCAACTATTTATCAACTATTATGACATTTAGAATAAAACAATGACGTACACTTCAAATTATGCTAGACACAGCAACCATACCCCACTCAACCTAACTGTCCAAACCTTGAATATAGCATTATCGAAATTAAAAAAGGCAGACTGCGTGTTTTTAACACCGACGCTTAAATACTACCGCGTTTAGATACTTTTTTTAAAATGCCGTTTTCGAAGTGTAATATTACGTAAAACATAATTATGTTTGGTTATAAAACACGGGTGCTATTTTTCAGTACGGTATATATCGCATTGTTTTAACTTGTGGAAGTGTACAATGTCCCCCGGGTAACGTGACGGAATGTGTACAAACGAGCAACTTTCTGGATGATATATACTTATCATTTGAAAATCCATTAATTTTCTTCACGTCAGACAGAATTCAGGCAAGAAGGCTAGTTAAAAATTATGAAATTTCGCAATAAATCTTTTCTTTTGTCCGCTACGATAAAAAAGTCTTATTAATACAGGAAATACAGATGCTGAAAACCAGACCCCATCCGGACTGGGCCAAAAGTCCCGTGTTCTGAGAATTCCTGTTTTCAGAGAACTATTGATTATAGAAGAGTAAAAAATGGGACTTGAAAAATCGTCCGATATTCAGAGAATTCCGGTTTTCGGGGAGTCCGGTATTCAGGGAGTCCGGTATTCAGGGAGTCCGGTTTTCAGGGAGTCCGGTTTTCAGGGAGTCCGGTTTTCAGGGAGTCCGGTATTCAGGGAGTCCGGTTTTCAGGGAGTCAGGTATTCAGGGAGTCAGGTATTCAGGGAGTCCGGTTTTCAGGGAGTCAGGTATTCAGGGAGTCCGGTTTTCAGGGAGTCCGGTTTTCAGGGAGTCCGGTATTCAGGGAGTCCGGTTTTCAGGGAGTCAGGTATTCAGGGAGTCAGGTATTCAGGGAGTCCGGTTTTCAGGGGTTTTACAGTAATATATTTATATATGCGTACAATGTTTTAGATGTAACCTTATTTTCCTAGAGTTATTCTCACACAGCTTGGTTGCGCAATACCCTCAAACTTTATATCCGTCTTAATCAGGGTTCAAGACGACGTTTGTATACAAATGTCGACTGAGGTATGACAAAAACTGGATTTTTTTGCTTGCGAGGAGGCATAATGTTGATGCAATATTTCCATGTTTGATATACATGTATGTGATATAGAAAATGTTTTCCTAGAAAAACAAGCACGTACAAAACATCCTACCATCCCGAAAATACTACCCCCAAACCCACCAACTTATAGGACTATACAAAAATGAAGGGCAGAACAGCCAAAATAACAGATCCTAGACGATGTCATGTGTGTGAAATTTGATGTTTGAAAGTACATTATTATTACATTAAACAAGTCAAGCCAAGTTAAATATTTTATTGGCTTTTAACTGTATAGGTTATCGTCAAATAAATTATGTACAATATTCAATAATGGCATTATTAGTCATCTCTATCTTTTCAACCATAATACGAAAACATTTTCAACACAATATGAGAATGGAATTGAGATCTGAACTTGTATGCTGTTCTCAAGTTTTATAACCTCAGGACCTTCACTTTGATCTGTTAACCTGTAAACTGAATCCAGTATAGTTTTATCTGGATAGTATAGACGAACTCAGCTATTTACACGGGCACGTAGCCCTTTGAGTGTTGCCAGGCGTTGAGATTTTTGTATGGGATCAAGCGGGCTTTTGTGTTCTCAATATTTTCAATGAATTTGTAATGTGTCCATTTTCAGATAAATAGTTACATACGACTCGTGAATGCTAGCTGTGGTACACCAGTGATCAACTGGAGAATCGTTCAAGTCAACGTCTCAGAATTGAATTGATAAATATCACACATTTCCCACCATCTCATACTTCCTTATTAAACATAAACCAAGGTATACTGGAACCAGGAGAGTATGTTGTCACGCTAGAATTATCATTCCCTGAAAAGAGTCCCTTACATTACTCTGACGATTCGTTAGTAATGAAAATTGTACTTCCTGAATTGGTTACCCATATCAACGGTGGAGAATTTCTCACTGTACCTTACGGTGGAGATGTGTTTATAGATGCCACTACATCAACAGATCCGGCAGACGATGTTGCTTCTCTGAAGGATGTACCATTAAAAGCATCATGGACGTTTCTATATTATTATCCTTTTCGACCTCTCGTGAAAAATTTTATGAGAAAATTTCCAGATTATTCACTACCCCCATATTACAAATCTTACCAGATCCAGACGGGAACAGAATATGCTTTGAAAATAGATAGTTCAATATTTACAGATGTGATTGTGATGTTTACATTGACCAGAGGTGAACGTGCTTCAACTGCTATACAGGTTATACAATTCTCAGCAAATGCTTTACCTTTAACTATAGAGTGTCATATTAAACTTGAGATCAGTCTCAAAGCTCAAATCTCATATCTCGCCTTCTAATTTTTCCGACTTAATTATTATCAGACTATAATCATATTATTAATATATATAATGTACATGATTCCATCAGTACAATTGACCTAAATACGTATTTAAACATTATTCAGCTCTGTCTGTCTGTTTAACCATAATACATTGAGAATGGAATTGAGATTTGAGCTCAGAGACTGTTCTCAAGTTTTATAACCTCGGGTCAAGTTCATTGTGAAGTAAGATATAATCTGTCATACCATCTCCTATCACCTAGCTTGTCTCTCTATGTCGCGTTCTTGGAATCAAGCGATCCGGCATGAAACGCGTGAATTGATTAAGAATGTGTTTATAAAATATTTATGCTCAGCATCACAAAATCAAGTAAATTTTATGTATTTTGTCGCAACTAAATACAAATTTATGGGCGGCAGTTATATAATTTATTCAGATTAAACGGCGGTTAAAAAGCACGGAATTTCAAACAAATAACAAGAAATGACGAGATGCATGATTCATTTTAGCAGCTCAAACATTGTATCTTTTATTTGTTTATTTGTAATCTATGGTGATTCAGGTGTGTGTACAATTGTCACGTGGGTAGAGAACGACTGTTTTATCATGACAAACTGGATTTGGACACCAAGTTTCCTCGTGGCACAGATACGTCTACATTTACTTATAAGTGGACGATCAAAGTTTTCTTTCTTTTTTTATACGTGACAAAAACGTCGCCATCTCAAAACGGTATTTATTAATAGTATACTTTTAATTGCACTGCACTGAATTGTACTGTAAAATGAATATGGATAATTCCGTATCGATAGAAATACCTTTTGTGCCAACTAGATATTAACACACTCACCTTACGTGTGCAGTTTTACTGGTGTGGTACGAAGTAAACATTTTGAAACATATTCTGTCAGCCAATAGATGTTCAACGTTATCAGACCTTCATGTTTCATTGACATCTTGTCTCATCTTGTCTTTTTCCATACTAAATTCGTTCTGTGTGACACGTACAAAGAAGAATAAATAAAGTTGAACCACTGCTTAGTTGAATCGTGGGCTATGGAATGTAGATGAGAAAAGAAAATAGATTCTCAGAAAATACAAAACACCTTCCTCAAAATACTACCTTCTCCAAAATGCACCAACGCAATACCAACCAAACATACATACAAACAAGCATACAAGATGCAGGCGTTTTTCACGTTAGATCTATGTTCGCCGGTAACGACTTGCATTTGTGATTGTTTGTTTTTGTGTCACTAAGTTTTAAAGCCGCTTTTTTAACATTTTTAACATTTATATACGGCGACCGGTTCGCCTAACTAGTTTTCCTGGACTGTATACTAACCTACCCTTCCACAAGGAGCCGGCAACTTATCCACATATGAAGGAAAATCGACGTTCTTGTCAATTTTTCATAGAAGGGTATGACCTGTCGCGACCGGGATTCGAACCCGGATCTCCAGTACACTAACCATTAGACCACGGCCGCCCCCTTCTGTCTGTCAGTCGGTCGGTCTCTTTGTCGGGATATACATTCATTCATTCATTCATTCATTCATTCATTCATTCATTCAGGTTTGCACACGTCTGGGCTCGGAATCACGAATTCCCTGAAACGAGGTAAGCAATTTCAGATCACTGTTGAAGTGTCAGCCCCCGGATATGAAACATCTACAGCAAGCCTATACCGTACTGTGAACTACATACCCTATTCAGGTTCATGTACAGTGGACTCTCCTATCGGTAAGTAAATTATGGTTGGAAAGTCTACTGACGATTAAGGGTAACTTATTTCATACGACAACTTGTTATTTTTACTTCACTTCATTGTTTTAATCACTTTTGTTATTTAAGTATTTTTGTTCGTTTGAATCAAGAGCACACTGCTTGTCCAGGTATTTCTTGCTCGTATTTCATAAGACCTGTGATCAGGTTATTTAACGAGTGTCTGTGTGCTTCAGTACCAATGACTGACAAAAATTTCATGTTTACGGTTACTCGACCGACCCTAATTTTTAGCACCGACCCTAAACTTCCAGCAGCAAAATGCATAGTACGAAAATATTTTGCACGAATCGTCCTCCAAAGTACGAAAAATATGATTAGAAAAAAAATAGAAAAAGTTTTACTACATACCCTATTTGTTTTATCAAGTCATCGTAAACATGATTTTATTCTAGTCCATCCTCTTCCCAGCTCATTCTTTATGAATGGTAAATCTGAGTTTGGAGACAAATAAACAATGAAGTAATGTCTTCAGACCACTTGTTATGAATAAATGTGTGCCTTGCCTATGTTTGTTCATGTACATGTCTACAATATATGTTCTACGGTAAAGTTTCTCATTTCTCAAATGGATTCAAATCTGCCTGTTTTCTTACAGCGGGAATCGGCTTTGTGGTTCATGCACTCGGTGTAATGTTGTTGTTTGATTGAGTGTCTTATTTCTGTTGTTCATGCACTCGTTGTAATGTTGTTGTTTGATTGAGTGTCTTATTTCTGTTGTTCATGCACTCGTTATAATGTTGTTGTTTGATTGAGTATCTTATTTCTGTTGTTCATGCACTCGTTGTAATGTTGTTGTTTGATTGAGTGTCTTATTTCTGTTGTTCATGCACTCGTTATAATGTTGTTGTTTGATTGAGTGTCTTATTTCTGTTGTTCATGCACTCGGTGTAATTTGATTGAGTGTCTTATTTCTGTTGTTCATGCACTCGTTGTAATGTTGTTGTTTGATTGAGTATCTTATTTCTGTTGTTCATGCACTCGTTGTAATGTTGTTTGATTCAGTGTCTAATTTCTGTTGAGGGAATACTTTGAACATTTGATCGATTGATATCAATACTAAGACACATCAGCTTATTTCATTTGTTGATTTTATGATATTGTTTGGTTGGATGTAACTGCTGACTACTTTACAGGGAATGATGCGTAAATTTATAGATTTCAATATCAGGAAAAAATGTAAAAATTATTGATCCGGCATTCTGTTAAACAAAATCTTTAATCGGTGATGGTTTGAGTGAGGCTGTTTTTATGATTTGTCAGTATTCTTATCTTAAGCGGTCGCTGCTAGAGATTGGGTCACCTTTGAATGCAGCAGGTGGCTCGGAAATGATGATAGAAAGATATTGAAATGTTCGGCTGACGTAAATCCAATATTAACATATACAGTACGACAAAGAACATTTAATGCTTTAGTGGAAGAGGAACCGATATTGAATACAAGTAAAGTTATTGTATCATAAAGTTGTTATATAAATACATAAGTTGATCAAATATTTCATGAAATCGTTTAAGCATTTCATTTGTAACTAAAAACCGCTTTAGTTTTGCATGATTTAGAGGAAAAATAACACGTGACATTATTTACAAGTACAGTTGTACCGGCATTAAATTTTACTTGTATAGTCAAATCTGCGAACAAAGACCACCATTAGGAAAGACAAAATGTGGCCTTTATTGACAGGTGACCTTTATTCGGAGTTCGAGTTAATAGCAGAGCTTTAAAAACATGAATATAAAAATACACGTTTTAAATTGAGGGTCACAAGAGATACTTACCATTCCAGCTTATTGCGATATTCCGTATATTGGTTTGATGGTGTGTTATGATGAATACAGTATAAGAAGAAGATGAAAACAGTTATTGTATCGGATGGAAGAAACAGCCGTGTCACAGCAATGAAGGGCTATTCAATTATTCGAGTGATTTATGGGTATTCACTTCCGGTAATTTTAAAAATATATCAAAAATTAAAATATACACATGTACTTTTAAAATCTTAAGTTTTAAGTCACATAATGTAATCTTGCGGTTTGTAAATGTGCATGAACAGTCAATAAATAAAAGTACCAGTCAAGACTCATAGGGGTGCAATTCACTTCCGGTCAAATTCACAAGCCATCGTGTAATCTAGTTAATGATCAGTTTTTATGATGCGCAGAACTAACAACTATAGAAAACTACGAACGAAAATTTTGATTTCTTTATGCCTAATGGAACTTTAGTAAAACTGTTTTTTTATTGATATTTAGCAATAGACATTTGGGGACTTCCGCTATCAGGATTGTATAAAACTTACGGCGGAGGTGGATACATAGCAACATTTGATGTCAGTCTGCAAGTGTCAATGGATATACTGAAAGAACTGTTCGATGCTTTATGGATCGACCGACAAACAAGAGCAGTGATGTTTGAGTATACACTTTACAACCCGGCCACCAATTTGTTCATCTATAATTTATTTATGGTTGAATTTCCAGAAACTGGTGGCGCGGTTACGGCTTATTCTGTTTATCCATTACGTCTTTACACGCATCATGGTGGCTCCGGTACTTACACACTTTTCTGTGAAGTCATATTCGCCATATTATTAGTTGTACTAATAGTAAAAATATGCGTCAGAATATATCAACAAAGATGTGGTTATTTCAAACAATTTTGGCAAGTGTATGAATTGTTCATGTTTCTCATTGGTGTCACTGTTATCGGTATCTTCTTCATTCGTCTTGGTTTCACCAGTGTTACAATTGATCGCTTTAAAGAAGACAAGAAAGTGTTCGTGAACTTTAGCCACATTGTGCTTTGGGATCAAATATTGGTGTCCTTGCTGTCTGTATTAGTATTCATGTCCACCATACGGATTTTACAAGCACTGGGGACCACGAAAAAGATCAGTGCAATCATCAAAATTTTTAAAGATTGTGGCAAAGACCTTTTCTGGTACAGCACAGCTTTTATATACATGTTCTTTGGATTTTGCATTCTCGGGATGTTATTGTTTGGAAGTCAACTTATCAGTTACATGAGTATGTATCAGACAATGGGAACATTATTTATTGCTATGATAGGGAAAAGTAAGTTCACTGATATTGCTGAAACACAACCAATTTTTGCGAAGATATTTTTTGTGTTCTACATTTTGACTGTCGTGTTTTTTGTCTTGACGATATTTCTGTCCATTCTGGGAAGTAGTATAGACCAGGTGATGCATGACACTTGCGCCGACAAACGTGTGGACTTGGTAGAATTTATGATGAAACAATTGAAGTCACTCTTTGTTAAACCTTCAAATAATGTTAAAACATGTCAACCCGAAGCAAAAGTATCGCCTTTGCAGACATCCTTGTTGGAGTATCATGGTAAATTTGATAATATTCGCATTGCATTGACACTGCAGTTCATTAATGTCGTATAAAACTCAACACTGATTAACTATGTCTATATATCTACCCGTATTAATCATGTACAGTGCAACCTCTCCAGAGCGGCCCTTTCATGAGCAACAGCCTCCCCTCAACAGCACCATGATTTTTTCCACTGTACAATTTAACTATTAATTTTATCTCCCAACAACAACATCATTTTGCAACTCCCAAAGGATGTTGCTTTGGAGATGTTGCACAGCATTATATGCCATGTAAGTCACTGTCAATGACAAGAAGTTCGTGCAAAGTATCTGAAAAAACTGATTCGGACGTTGAAAGTTAAGCCTGTTTTCAATGGTTGGTAACATTTCCATTTATTATTTTTCATGAATATTTTAGTTGAGCTTTTCAGCATGTGTTGATTACCCATTTGTACTTACATGTTTCTCAGCAGTTTTAGACAATCTGCTTGTTGGACGCGTAGGAAAATTTTGATATTAACAAAATGATTTTTCTTTGTCACGTTGCCATAACAACACAAGAAAGAAAGAAAGTCAGTGCAAACAAACAAAACGAATAATGGTATGACAATTGAATGGAACTGTATTATGTAACACAAAACAGGTTTCTTTAAAACGTTCTGAGATTTGAACATTTTTTTTTCATCTTTAGTTTTTTGTTTTTTGTGTACTTATTGTTGTTTATTAAAATTTGTTCTTTCGTGTTCATTGCAGAGGACGATTCGCTCGAGAAATTTATGATTAAAGATACAACAACAAAACATGCTTTAAACTTACCCAAGCATCCTCCGTCTAAAAACAATAAGAAAAACAAACAACTATCTTTGAGGAGTAGAAAGACTGCCTATATTTCTGAGTAGCTGGAAGTCACGTGCGTTCAGATAACGAGTGTCTGTGGAAAGAATTGTACATAGATAATGACAATTTTTTTTAAAGGAACCCGCGACGCTGTAAACAACGTTGATTAATTTCCACTATGTTTCTAATTCAAACTGAATGTTGTTTTACTGTTAGATGGTGTTTCTGAACAAGTTTAGCTTCTTTTATTTATTTTTATGCAGATACTTTACTCTCTGTATCATTCAGCCTTTTAGCTACATCATTTTTGTGCCTTTATGATCTTGTTTAAATTTGATGTCAATTAATTATAATAAAGACTTTTCCGTTTGGTCCGATCCTGACCACTGAAAACTTTGATCAGTACAAACGTACAGTAGAACCCCAATTTTTCGACAACTGGTAATCCGAATCATGTAATCCGAATACCATGGCTTATCGAAGTGATACACAGGTCCCCAAAATCATTCACCTGCAATCCGAAGTCTACAATTAATTCTGATCAAGCGGACTTGTCCATTGAAGAATTCCTTTAATGTGTCAAAACGTGCCAACAACAAATTATGAAACCATACTGTACAAAGTATTGTTTGTTTGGTGTTTTGTTTGCAATGATGGAAACATAATTATCCTATTTTGATGCGAATTCGGTTAGATGATTCATCGTTAATTTTGACTTTTTTAATTATATCATCATTTGGTTTTGATAAGCAATTACCATTAAAAGTGACTACGAGCAAATAGCTTAGTTAAGGACTTCGGTGAAGGACCCAGCAACTGGAGGGGATTTCATGATAAAGTTTTATCGATGAATACCAGTGTTTCGGTTAAATTGAAGCTGAAACTGTCAAAATATTTCTGTTTCTCGCATGCCTATTTTCACAGTCAGATGCAGTTGGCTGCTGATATGTTATGAATAATTATGTACCAGTTACGTTATACATATGCATATAAAATGAATTGCTTGTTGTAAATAAAACGTGTATTATAACATACAATTTGTTGTTAAGATATGTTTACATGTTCGTCATAATTTATTTGGGACTTTTCTCCCTTTGTTTTCATACAATCAGTCTAGATTTCCTCCATACCGAATAATTGTCCGAAATCATGGATTGTCCGAAATAATATTTCGGACTCGTCGATTTCGGATAATTGAGGTTCTATTTAATTTTGTGACAGTTATCAATCAGTACAAAATAAAAGTGCGGTTATTATTAGTCATATACGGGTATTTTTTACAACGCTATGAAATCACAAACCATATCAATTATTTCAGAGGTGACAAATCTCAAAGGAAATGAATTCAAAACAAATATAGATCTATTGGTAAATTTTAATAAATGCTTCTCGGGAACCACACTAAAGCTGTAGTGCGTCAAGTTTAACGGCGTGGTTCCCGAAAGCGTTCGCATTTCAGAAGGAATGCCGGGACCTACGCTGAATGTCGTCACTTCCGTCAATCGAAAATATGGGGAGTGATTTACCTTCATGCTTTTCTTATACGTACAGTAGTGGCAGGAAGGTTTTTTGACAGATTTGCGTTGTAAGATGAGTTTAGATTAAAAACGTCATAATAACGGGTATAAAAATCACGGAAACCGAGTTCCTATGGATTGCATTATCCGGCTTTCACACAACACTTGAACGCTGAATATTCCTATCTATATCTGTAAGTCACGAGGATTTTTATAAACTCATGGATTATACATCATTTCATACCTAGGGCATCGATTCATGATTATCAAATAACATCGAGATACTTCCGTTCTTAAGTGGCGAAGTCCTGCGTTACGTTTGTTCAAAAGTTCATTGCAATTGACTAATTGTTATCTAAGTTATCGTAAATCACCGTCAGCTTGACACCACGTGACCAATGGGGTTCTCGCGGGATTGAGATGACAGATAAAGGATTACAGTAGCTATGATCAAATCCGTAATAGAGATAAGGATTCACATAACCACTATGTGATTTATCATGTACAAACATCCCAGCATAATGAGACATGTCTTGTCGCACATCAATTTAAATGGTAATAAAATTTAAGACATGTATAATGGATGGTACTAATGACTATTCATTTAATAATGTTGATTGGGAAAAGCTTGCTTAGCTGCTCTACATAAATATTTTACGGACTAAATTTCACTTCATATTTGTACAGATTTCGTTTGAGAAAAAACTGTTCCTTACTCTGCTGAAGTCACTATTAAAACAACCATTCCCGTATTCTGTCGACTTTAGGATTTGACGGTAGTGTAATGTGATAAGTGTCTGCCATAACTTGCTTATTTTCTCTCACTGACACATAATTGGCACTAATTTTCTGAACAATTAATTGTGAACATTAGTGTCTGCCATAACTTGCTTATTTTCTCTCACTGACACATAATAGGCACTAATTTTCTGAACAATTAATTGTGAACATTAGTGTCTGCCATAACTTGCTTATTTTCTCTCACTGACACATAATTGGCACTAATTTTCTGAACAATTAATTGTGAATATTAGTGTCTGCCATAACTTGTTTATTTTCTCTCACTGACACATAATAGGCACTAATTTTCTGAACAATTAATAGTGAACAATAGACACTTGATTTATTCCGCTTTTGATGCTGCAGCGTTTTAGTGACCAATTACATCATCAACCTTATGGAATTTGTTTTATTATTATATTTGATATCAACACCATAAGAACGCCATAAGAACACCTTGCACTATTAGACTGATGGACAACCAAACGGAAATGGAATATTGAGGAGAATTAGCTGCATATGGGATTAAATTGACTATTGCACGTGCGATTCATTCTTTGACAAAGATTATAGTGGACATTCACGTAACTGATTTAGCGTTTACTGTATGTTCTTAAAAGAGAAAAAAGTTGTAGCAGATTTCCAGACAGTAAGTAAGTTTAACTATATTTTTAGTCAAAAATGAATTCAAAGATTTCATTTTCCATTTATAAATACAGTAAAACTTAGTAATTACGAGCACTGATTAGGTGACAAATGATCTAAAAAAACCAACGGAAATCTTAATCTCGGTTCCGCTTAAATTGGTTCCCCTTCTGTGCAGCCAGAGTCAACGGGAACCATTTAGGTGCCGCGGAAACAATAAAAACAGTTCGGTATGTTTTCATAAATATCTTTTGTGTACACCAATTGTTAACACACTCTTATGTTTGCGGTCACCTCTGAATAAAGACCACCCTGTGAATAAAGACCATTCTCAAAATCGTCACTGATTATTTAGAACAAACTGACCTCCGAATAAAATCCACCTGTCAATAAAGGCCACATTTTGTTTTTCCAAAGGGTTGCCTTTGTTCGCAGGTTTGACTTATATACAGAGGGTACAAAAAAGGACATCACAAAAAAAACAGAACATATCTACCATAATTTAGGCTAGCACCAATTAATGTGTACAACCAACAAACAAAACAATGGTCAAGATGATTTCACATTTCTCTCTAACTTGCAACAACAAGTTAACAGTGCGAATAATATGGGTGTATTAGGGGCATAGCGATAATCCAATGAAATGATGATAAACCGGAAGTCTGAGTGATGATTTTACATGCACAAACCCAAAGTCAACATAGTACAAAAACAAAACAAAAACGAATAGGAAAAAACACAAAACTCCATCCGTAGGAAAGAGGAAATGTACAAACAAATGGTCATAACATTTTTAGCTTGTCTGTTCATAAGAAAAAGTCGAGCTATTATGATCGCTGGGTCGCCGTTGTTGTCGTCTTTTTTTTGTCATTCAAAAGTATTCATGTCACCCAGTACTAAAACACTTTTGAAGATAACAACACGACACTTGGAATGCTTGATTGTCTTGACAAGGCGCTGTTGCACGACAAGGGACATTATTCTGAAACGATATATTTTTTAGTAATGCCCTTTTTAACTTTATCTTAAATAAAATTATGTAAAACAGAGAAGTGTTCGCGCCGATGTGTGTAACTTTCGTTTGTTTATGGCTTTTTGTGTTTTTTTTTGTTCCCCCGGGGTAAGTGTAAGGATGGGTCCTCAAAACTAGTTCCTCGTATGTTTTTTTATTATTTTTTTTGTTGTTTTAATGGTTTTGGGTGGGGTTAGGCTTGGGTGCTCTGGGACTATATATATTGAACTATACTTATTCGTTACGTTAATACATTCACAGCGTCTTTTTCGTGTTCACTTTCTTTTCAAACATTTAATTTGTGCTTTATTGTAATTCTCCGTTACCATCGAAAAAAAAGTACTTGTTTGTTTGTTAGATATTTTAAAGATTGTATTTTATCCCTGGAGTAATTTATTCAATTTATAGTCAGAATCAGGCATGAGATCGCTGATTTTAATAAGCAGTGGTTGATCTCAACACCATAAAAATGGTTTTCTAAGTCTTGCACTAAAATATTTCAATATGAATAAATCATTCAGAAACACTTTGTACTTGCTATGTAATAAGTTTATCTTTTCACGTTAAGCAGATATCAACAACAAATGGATATTACTTCTTGTCAAAACGATCAAATTGTTTCACAACCTTTGAAGCCACTGAGACATTTTTATATCGTAATATCAATAATAAAATATGCAGCATGCCATTTCAGTTATAATGAGGCTTCTATTTTTCATGTGGTTGTTAGACCATACCATCGTCCGGGGTGAATGTAAGTATTTGTATGTGTTAACACAGATTCTCTTATACTGGCGTACTTGTTATGTATCATATTTCATGCTATCATGATAAGCCACGCCTACTTACTCACTCATATATTAAATAGCATATACCAATTAAAGAGTTTCATTGAAATTCGCACAAAGGTTTCCGTACTTAACTGTTGTAAATCTATGCATGTTCACTCAAATCGTTGATAATAAGCAAATTAAAAAATACTTATCATATACACATTGCCATTGTGTCCGGGACGTGAACCTGCGTACCATCTGCGAGAGAGCTTGCACTTTTTTGTGCGTTTTTTCTAGGAATCCCTTTTTTTATCTAGCATTGTATGTTCATTTTCTAGAAATCGTTTTCTTAGCTATTTTTACCAACAATGATAACGAGTCTCACTTTGAAAAACTAAACGTTGAATATCCTAACATCCTTTTACCAAGACTACGTAAAAATCATCACTATTTTCATCTACAATGGTTTTCATGTTCATGTTATAGATAGATACACGTACTACTTTGTCATGTTATCAACTGTATCTTATATATTTCAGTCAAAGATCCATTTGTCGTCCTTGATTCAGGTATATATTGTTTTCGTATACTAATTTGTTCAAATATTGACTGGTGCTTCTGTTTGACCAAAATACTTCTTAATTTTTTTCCTCAAAAGTGATCTTACCCGAACAAGGATTTGCATATGCGCAACTAAAATAAAGACTTCTTAACTATTTATGTTTCTCTCGAAAACGTACGACATATTTCATTTCATGAAAAATACAACAGGAAAAGTCAACTTCTTTAAGTTGGGAAATTTGATAAATCAAAGATGATGTTTAGAGACGGAGACACGTCACCAAAATGTTCCCATTTCTCACAACACACAACTGATTACCTTATAACCCAAGTTGTGAATCTGATCACTCTGTATTATATGCAGTCAAACCATGGTTGGCGGCCACCTCCAGACAAAGTCCACCCTGCGAATGAAGTCCATTTTTTTTTAAAAAAAGCGTCGGATTATTTAGAACAAACTGACCTCCGAGTAAAAGCCAAGTGTCAATGAAGGTCACATATTGTCTTTCCCAAGGGTGACCTTTGTTTATATGTTTGACTGTATTGCGTATTTATTGATACAAATCAGTCCTGGCATTATATCTTAGCAATGGCGAGAGCAATTCTCAATTATTTTGTCAAAATGACTTGAAATGACTGCCCATTTAGCTCAATAATTAGAGCGTGCGATCTTCTTGGCGCGGCAGTTGTCCTCTTTGTCGGTTTGGTAGAAGACATTGTGTCTAAAGCAATACTTCCTCCTTTGTGAAAGATGGGGAACTTGTACACAACAAGTTAAGTACTGGTACAGTATCAAAGAAAACTGGTCAGATTTACTGTCCCCCGGTATATAACTGAAATACTGCTGAAAATAGGAGTGTGTGGCAAAAGAAGCCATTGCTGATTACCACAATATTTTCAAAAGTCGTCTGCTTCAGATGCGGTAAATGCGGTATTATGAGGGAAAGGCTTAAAATGCCTAAACATCTTTATTTGTTAGCATCGGTAATTCAAACTTGTTAAACCATTTACATTTGTAGCTTTTATTCAAATCAAATACATTCAAGCCATATTGGATTTGATTTTTGTCACATTTTCAGAAGGACCAACACCTGAAATCAAGCATTCCACTAGTCAGTTATTGGCCACATCTGAAGCCAAATTTGTGTATATTCCCGAAGATCCAACCTTTGACAGCGGCATCAAACTTCACTGATCGTATGTATCCTTTACACGTATATTACTTTACTTTAATAAACAGACATAAGTGCAATGTATGTGTAGGAAATAATGTATCAATGAACGTAGGAACGTCACCAAGCCATCATCAACTTTTGACTTCACACAAAGGTCGCTAGCACCGGACATTTTGTCATACTGTAATTATGAGCAAAAAATTTAAAGGGTGTGATTTTACTCACTGAATACACAAATAGAGTAAGTGCTTATAGATACAATGATTTTATTGTCGATATCTGATCTACTCTGCCTTTGAAAAAAAAAAGAAAAAATGTTTTCAATGCATTGAATAAAGAGTAAAACAGACACAGCCTGTATATTTCATTTCAGGAAATACTTGCGGTAATTATTCTTTCAACGTCACAATACCCAACTTGAACTCGAGTCCTATTAATTTTGTGCTGAACGTGAACTACTATGGAAGCCCCGGAGTACAGTTCTGTACAGTTAAACTGGATGATGATATTATAGCTGGAAGTACTCTGGCGAATTTAACAGGAAGCATCATTGGGAATACCTTCGACGAAGTACGTTTGTCAACTATTTATCAACTATTATGACATTTAAAATAAAACAATGACGTACACTTCAAATTATGCTAGACACAGCAACCATACCCCACTCAACCTAACTGTCCAAACCTTGAATATAGCATTATCAAAATTAAAAAAGGCAGACTGCGTGTTTTTAACACCGACGCTTAAATACTACCGCGTTTAGATACTTTTTTTAAAATGCCGTTTTCGAAGTGTAATATTACGTAAAACATAATTATGTTTGGTTATAAAACACGGGTGCTATTTTTCAGTACGGTATATATCGCATTGTTTTAACTTGTGGAAGTGTACAATGTCCCCCGGGTAACGTGACGGAATGGGTACAAACGAGCAACTTTCTGGATGATATATACTTATCATTTGAAAATCCATTAATTTTCTTCACGTCAGACAGAATTCAGGTAAGAAGGCTAGTTAAAAATTATGAAATTTCGCAATAAATCTTTTCTTTTGTCCGCTACGATAAAAAAAGTCTTATTAATACAGGAAATACAGATGCTGAAAACCAGACCCCATCCGGACTGGGCCAAAAGTCCCGTGTTCTGAGAATTCCTGTTTTCAGAGAACTATTGATTATAGAAGAGTAAAAAATGGGACTTGAAAAATCGTCCGATATTCAGAGAATTCCGGTTTTCGGGGAGTCCGGTATTCAGGGAGTCCGGTATTCGGGGAGTCCGGTTTTCAGGGAGTCCGGTATTCAGGGAGTCCGGTTTTCAGGGAGTCAGGTATTCAGGGAGTCCGGTATTCAGGGAGTCCGGTTTTCAGTGGTTTTACAGTAATATATTTGTATATGCGTACAATGTTTTAGATGTAACCTTGTTTTCCTAGAGTTATTCTCACACTGCTTGGTTGCGCAATACCCTCAAACTTTATATCCGTCTTAATCAGGGTTCAAGACGACGTTTGTATACAAATGTCGACTGAGGTATGACAAAAACTGGATTTTTTTGCTTGCGAGGAGGCATAATGTCGATGCAATATTTCTATGTTTGATATACATGTATGTGATATAGAAAATATTTTCCTAGAAAAACAAGCACGTACAAAACATCCTACCATCCCGAAAATACTACCCCCAAACCCATCAACTTATAGGACTATACAAAAATGAAGGGCAGAATACAGTCAAAATAACAGATCCTAGACGATGTCATGTGTGTGAAATTTGATGTTTGAAAATACATTATTATCATATTAAACAAGTCAAGCCAAGTTAAATATTTTATTGGCTTTTAACTATATAGGTTATCGTCAAATAAATTATATACAATATTCAATAACGGCATTATTAGTCATCTCTATCTTTTCAACCATAATACGAGAACATTTTCAACACAATATGAGAATGGAATTGAGATCTGAACTTGTATGCTGTTCTCAAGTTTTATAACCTCAGGACCTTCACTTTGATCTGTTAACCTGTAAACTGAATCCAGTATAGTTTTATCTGGATAGTATAGACGAACTCAGCTATTTACACGGGCACGTAGCCCTTTGAGTGTTGCCAGGCGTTGAGATTTTTGTATGGGATCAAGTGGGCTTTTGCGTTCTCAATATTTTCAATGAATTTGTAATGTGTCCATTTTCAGATAAATAGTTACATACGACTCGTGAATGCTAGCTGTGGTACACCAGAGATCAACTGAAGAATCGTTCAAGTCAACGTCTCAGAATTGATAAATATCACACATTTCCCACCATCTCATACTTCTGTATTAAACATAAACCAAGGTATACTGGTACCAGGAGAGTATGTTGTCACGCTGGAATTATCATTCCCCGAAAAGAGTCCCTTACATTACTCTGACGATTCGTTAGTAATGAAAATTGTACTTCCTGAATTGGTTACCCATATCAACGGTGGAGAATTTCTCACTGTACCTTACGGTAGAGATGTGTTTGTAGATGCCACTACATCAACAGATCCGGCAGACGATGTTGCTTCTCTGAAGGATGTACCATTAAAAGCATCATGGACGTTCCTATATTATTATCCTTTTCGACCTCTCGTGAAAAATTTTATGAGAAAATTTCCAGATTATTCACTACCTCCATATTACAAATCTTACCAGATCCAGACGGGAACAGAATATGCTTTGAAAATAGATAGTTCAATATTTACAGATGTGATTGTGATGTTTACATTGACCAGAGGTGAACGTGCTTCAACTGCTATGTAGGTTATACAATTCAGAACAAATGCTTTACCTTTGACTATAGAGTGTCATATTAAACTTGAGATCAGTCTCAAAGCTCAAATCTCATATCTTGTCTTCTAATTTTTCCGAGTTAATTATTATCAGACTATAATTATATTATTAATACATGATTCCATCAGCACAATTGACCTAAATACGTATTTAAACATTATTCAGCTCTGTCTGTCTGTTAACCATAATACATTGAGAATGGAATTGAGATTTGAGCTCAGAGACTGTTCTCAAGTTTTATAACCTCGGGTCCAGTTCATTGTGAAGTAAGATATAATCTGTCATACCATCTCCTATCACCTAGCTTGTCTCTCTATTTCGCGTTCTTGGAATCAAACGATCCGGCATGAAACGCGTGAATTGATTAAGAATGTGTTTATAAAATATTTATGCTCAGCATCACAAAATCGAGTAAATTTTATGTATTTTGTCGCAACTAAAGAAAATTTACGGGCGGCTGTTATATAATTTATTCCGATTAAACGGCGGTTAAAAAGTACGGAATTTCAAACAAGTAACAAGAAATGACGATGTGCATGATTCATTTTAGTAGCTCAAACATTGTATTTTTTATTTGTTTATTTGTAATCTATGGTGATTCAGGTGTGTGTACAATTGTCACGTGGGTAGAGAACGACTGTTTTATCATGACAAACTGGATTTGGACACCAAGTTTCCTCGTGGCACAGATACGTCTACATTTACTTATAAGTGGACGATCAAAGTTTTCTTTCTTTTTTTATACGTGACAAAAACGTTGCCATCTCAAAACGGTATTTATTAATATTATGCTTTTAATTGCAGTGCACTGAATTGTACTGTAAAATGAATATGGATATTTTCGCATCGATAGAAATACCTTTTTTGCCAACTATATATTAACACACTCACCTTTACCAGTTTTACTGGTGTGATACAAAGTAAACATCTTGAAACATATTCTGTCAGCCAATAGATGTTCAACGTTATCAGACTTTCATGTTTCATTGACATCTTGTCTCATCTTGTCTTTTTCCATACTAAATTCGTTCTATGTGACACGTACAAAAAAGAATAAATAAAGTTGAACCACTGCTTAGTTGAATCGTGGGCTATGGAATGTAGATGAGAAAAGAAAATAGATTCTCAGAAAATACAAAACACCTTCCTCAAAATACTACCTTCTCCAAAATGCACCAACGCAATACCAACCAAACATACATACAAACAAGCATACAAGATGCAAGCGTTTTTCACGTTAGATCTATGTTCGCCGGTAACGACTTGCATTTGTGATTGTTTGTTTTTGTGTCACTAAGTTTTAAAGCCGCTTTTTAACATTTTTAACATTTATATACGGCGACCGGTTCGCCTCACTAGTTTTCCTGGACTGTATACTAACCTACCCTTCCACAAGGAGCCGGCAACTTATCCGCATATGAAGGAAAATCGACGTTCTTGTCAAATTTTCATAGAAGGGTATGACCTGTCGCGACCGGGATTCGAACCCGGATCTCCAGTACACTAACCATTAGACCACGGCCGCCCCCTTCTGTCTGTCAGTCGGTCGGTCTCTTTGTCGGGATATACATTCATTCATTCATTCATTCAGGTTTGTACTCGTCAGGGCTCGGAATCACGAGTACCCTGGGACAAGGTAAGCAATTCCAGATCACTGTTGAAGTGTCAGCCCCCGGATATGAAACATCTACAGCAAGCCTATACCGTACTGTGAACTACATACCCTATTCCGGTTCATGTACAGTGGACTCTCCTATCGGTAAGTAAATTATTGTAGGAAAGTCTACTGACGATTAAGGTTAACTTAGTTTATACGACAACATGTTATTTTTACTTCACTTCATTGTTTTAATCACTTTTGTTATTTAAGTATTTTTGTTCGTTTGAATTAAGAGCACCCTGCTTGTCCAGGTATTTCTTGCTCGTATTTCATAAGACCTGTGATCAGGTTATTTAACGAGTGTCTGTGTGCTTCAGTACCAAGGACTGACAAAAATTTCACGTTTACGGTTACTCGACCGACCCTAATTTTTAGCACCGACCCTAAATTTCCAGCAGCAAAATGCATAGTACGAAAATATTTTGCACGAATCGTCCTCCAAAGTACGAAAAATATGATTAGAAAAAAATAGAAAAAGTTTTACTACATACCCTATTTGTTTGATCAAGTCACCGTAAACATGATTTATTCTATCTATATCTATCCTTTTCCTAGCTCATTGTTTATGAATGGTAAATCTGAGTTTGGAGACAAAAAAACAATGAAGTAATGTCTTCAGACCACTTGTTATGAATAAATGTGTGCCTTACCTATGTTTGTTCATGTACATGTCTACAATATATGTTCTACGGTAAAGTTTCTCATTTCTCAAATGGATTCAAATCTGCCTGTTTTCTTACAGCGGGAATCGGCTTTGTTGTTCATGCACTCGGTGTAATGTTGTTGTTTGATAGAGTGTCTTATTTCTGTTGTTTATGCACTCGTTGTAATGTTGTTGTTTGATAGGGTGTTTTACTTCTGTTGTTTATGCACTCGGTGTTATGTTGTTGTTTGATAGGGTGTTTTATTTCTGTTATTTATACACTCGTTGTAATGTTGTTGTTTGATAGGGTGTCTTATTTCTGTTGTTTATACACTCGTTGTAATGTTGTTGTTTGATAGGGTGTCTTATTTCTGTTGTTTATACACTCGTTGTAATGTTATTGTCTGATTGAGTGTCTAATTTCTGTTGTTCATGCACTCGGTGTAATGTTGTTGTTTGATTGAGTATCTTATTTCTGTTGTTCATGCACTCGGTGTAATGTTGTTGTTTGATTGAGTATCTTATTTCTGATGTTCATGCGCTCGTTGTAATGTTGTTTGATTGAGTGTCTAATTTCTGTTGAGGGAGGAATACTTTGAACATTTGATCGATAGACATCAATACTAAGACACATCAGCTTATTTTCATTTGTTGATTTTATGATATTGTTTGGTTGATTGTAACTGCTGACTACTTTACAGGGAATGATGCGTAAATTTATAGATTTCAATATCAGGAAAAAATGTAAAAATTATTGATCCGGCATTCTGTTAAACAAAATCTTTAACCATCGGTGATGGTTTGAGTGAGGCTGTTTTTATGATTTGTCAGTATTCTTATCTTAAGCGGTCGCTGCTAGAGATTGGGTCACCTTTGAATGCAGCAGGTGGCTCGGAAATGATGATAGAAAGATATTGAAAAGTTCTGCTGACGTAAATCCAATATTAACATACACAGTACGACAAAGAACATTTAATGCTTTAGTGGAAGAAGAACCGATATTGAATACAAGTAAAGTTATTGTATCATAAAGTTGTTATATAAATACATAAGTTGATCAATTATTTCATGAAATCGTTTAAGTATTTCATTTGTAACTAAAAACCGCTTTAGTTTTGCATGATTTAGAGGAAAAATAACACGTGACATTATTTACAAGTACAGTTGTACCGGCATTAAATTTTACTTGTATAGTCAAATCTGCGAACAAAGACCACCATTAGGAAAGACAAAATGTGGCCTTTATTGACAGGTGACCTATATTCGGAGTTCGAGTTAATAGCAGAGCTTTAAAAACATGAATATAAAAATACACAAGAGATACTTACCATTCCAGCTTATTGCGATATTCCGTATATTGGTTTGATGGAGTGTTATGATGAATACAGTATCACAGAAGAAGATGAAAACAGTTATTGTATTGGATGGAAGAAACAGCCGTGTCACAGCAATGAAGGGCTGTTCAATTATTCGAGTGATGCATGTGTATTCACTTCCGGTAATTTTAAAAATATATCAAAAATTAAAATATACACATGTACTTTTAAAATCTTAAGTTTTAAGTCACATAATGTAATCTTGCGGTTTGTAAATGTGCAAAAACAGTCAATAAATAAAAGTACCAGTCAAGACTCATAGGGGTGCAATTCACTTCCGGTCAAATTCACAAGCCATCGTGTAATCTAGTTAATGATCAGTTTTTATGATGCGCAGAACTAACAACTATAGAAAACTACGAACGAAAATTTTGATTTCTTTATGCCCAATGGAACTTTAGTAAAACTGTTTTTTATTGATATTTAGCAATAGACATTTGGGGACTTCCGCTATCAGGATTGTATAAAACTTATGGCGGAGGTGGATACATAGCAACATTTGATGTCAGTCTGCAAGTGTCAATGGATATACTGAAAGAACTGTTCAATGCTTTATGGATCGACCGACAAACAAGAGCAGTGATGTTTGAGTATACACTTTACAACCCGGCCACCAATTTGTTCATCTATAATTTATTTATGGTTGAATTTCCAGAAATGGTTACGGAATTTCCAGAAACTGGTGGCGCGGTTACGGCTTATTATATTCATCCATTACGTCTTTGCACGCATCATGGTGGCTCCGGTACTTACACACTTTTCTGTGAAGTCATATTCGCCATATTATTAGTTGTACTAATAGTAAAAATATGCGTCAGAATATATCAACAAAGATGTGGCTATTTTAAGCAATTTTGGCAAGTGTATGAATTGTTCATGTTTCTCATTGGTGTCACTGTTATCGGTATCTTCTTCATTCGTCTTGGTTTCACCAGTGTTACAATCAGAAAGTTCACGCATGACAAGAGAGTGTTTGTGAACTTTAGCCACATTGTGCTTTGGGATCAAATATTGGTGTCCTTGCTGTCTGTATTAGTATTCATGTCCACCATACGGATTTTACAAGCGCTGGGCAGAACTAAAAAGATAAGTGCGATTATTAAAATCTTTAAGGATTCTGGCAAAGGCCTTTTATGGTACAGCAAAATCTTTATACACATCTTCTTTGGATTTTGCATTCTCGGGATGTTATTGTTTGGAAGTCAACTTATCAGTTACATGAGTATGTATCAGACAATGGGGACATTATTTATTGCTATGATAGGAAAAAGTAAGTTCACCGACATTGCTAAAACGCAGCCGATACTGGCGGAGATCTTTTTTGTTTTCTACATTCTATCTGTTGTATTTTCGTCTTGACGATATTTTTGTCAATCCTCGGAAGTAGTATAGATCAGGTGATGCATGATACACTTGTAGACCAACGTGAGGATTTGCTAGAATTTATTATGAAACTGCTGAAAGGGTTAATCATAAAACCATCAAACGGGATAGAGAAAAGAAATCTAGGAGAAATGCATTCATCAGAGCAAGATGTTTCATTAGATGATAATGGTAAGTATTATCTAACAAAGTGGATAGAATAGTGGTAATTTCTGTTCTTCGAAGCCGAATGTTTCATTCAACAGAAACCAACTTGCTGTAAGCATAAAGAACTTTATTGACAACAGAATAATATAATTAAACATTAGTGTTTGTATTGATATGAGCACAAAAACTCTGTGTATGTGCCTTATACATTAATATGATATAAATAGCAGGATAGTGTTGTTCTAGATTCACAAATATTTTTCTCTTTCATTACAGAAGAGGAAATACTCGGAAAGTTCACGAACAAAGACGTGACACCCGTTTTAACGTTACCTGAACATCCAAGCAGTAAATATAGAATGAGAAAAATGAAAGCAAAAATGAGACGAGGAAAAAATGTGTTTACCTCGGATTAGTCATCGGCAAAACATTTCGTTAAAATTATTTACAGTCAAACGTGTTAACAAAGGCCATCCTGGGGAAAGACAAAATCTGACCATTATTGACAGATGGCCTTTATTCAGAGGTCAGTTCTAAATAATCAGTCACATTTTTTCAATGAATGACCTTTATTCACAGTGTGGTCTTTATTCGGAGGTGGCCGCGAACACAGGTTTGACTGAATCAACTAATTTCAGCCCTTCCTGAGATACAGTTGCCTTTTACACTGACTGTTGATTGTGGAAAACAGATGTAATTATGACCTGTGTTATTATGTACTTCGTTTTGTTATACAGTGCAACCTCTCTAAAGCAACACCATTTGGAAGAAGCAAAAGTATGTTGTTGCTTTGGAGAGGTTGTTGCTCTAGAGAGATTAAATTAATAGTTAGAATGTACAGTGGGAAAAATCATGCTGTTGTTGAAAGGAGGTTATTGCTCAAGAGAGTGCCAATCAGGAGAGGTTGCACTGTATTTGTATATTATTATTTGTAAACCCAGTGCATATCCATTACTCCTGAACTAATCTTCGACGAAAACTCCTTGATCTCAGTAAATTGACTAACTGGAGTTTAAACTTCCCGTATTTATGTTCTTTCATTTAAGTTTCAATCATGTAAACAAAGAGTATCCTGCGCTGACATAATTCGAACATTGTACTGTTATATTTGATTCTTTATTTTTGGGTGTTTTGCAAATATAGTTTTTTGTTGTAATATGATATACGTGTTTTTGGTCCGTGTTGTCATTTTAGACCTAATACACCATTATACACCATCCCAACAACGTGTTAACCCCTATGTAGATTGCGCAATATACCATACCAATAATCATTCAAGAGTATAACAACAAAAGAATTCTGTCAAAATATAAAAATAAAATCAATTTAAAATAACAGTACTAGTTAACGTTTCGCCCTAAAATGTATATGTACGTTTCGTTGACTACATTTGTCCTCGGTTCAGCTATTCAGCTGTAGCATCTATATGATTTTACCAAGAACGTTGGTTTTATCAAAACAATAGACTATATTTTCAAATATTCCACCTCAGACAGTCGTATACAACCATTAATTCATGCGTAATAATTATTTATACAAGTGTTTACAAAGACGTAATACTTAGCGCAGATTTTTTAAATAGTGTGATTTTAACCTCTTTTCATCCGTGAATACGTTTGCTCACTGAGCTCCCGTACAGCGTAAATGTCAGCGAGCCCATCAGAGTCCTGACATGCGATGTGCAGGTGTAAGAGCGCTCCCTGTAAACAGTCGCCCGCACATTACACTGACAGGACATAAGAGGTTGCTTACCATTTGACTGGTTATGGGTGGTTTGAACAAATGAAGCCGAATAATTAATGTTACATAAAAATCATGATACAAGTCTGATTAATTGTTTGGCTTCATTTTTTAAAATCACCCTTATGTGATATCTAGTAACTCCTACCTTTTCTCTTTCAGTCTCCACTACAGAACATCTTCGTTGTCGGAGGTACGATTATAATAATGTATCTGTCCTGGCTTCTCGTAGTTACTCGGCCCCCGGGGTGTCACCTGCGTGCATCTAAGACACTTCCGGTCCGCCTGAACTAGGATTGCGACCTCTATATAGAAACTTTCAGTACACCCATAGCCTGTGTCACCTGAGAATAAAAATATTATGACACGTTCACTACATGAAAAATGAACAAAAAATAAGCAATCATTAAAAGATACAAATTTATACTCAGATTACTTGGGCTAAGGAGCGTCCTGCCAGTAAACTTTGACTCTATATCGTAACATAGAGTATCTCTCCTCAATATCCCTCAAAACTATATTTTTATTTTATAATGTGCCTGAACACAGTATACAGAGCGCTAGTAAAACTCGTTTACATTTCAAGTCGCGAAAAAACTGTGCGTCACGTGCCACTTACCTTAGTTTGAGACTCAACATAAATACGAGCTAGTGAAGGGTGTTACTGTGATTATTTCGTGTACACAATGTTTATTGAAGCGTAGTATGTCACTTTATAAAACTCCATACAAATCAACGCGTGTTATTGAATTGCGAGCAATATTGATTTAAACTTTATTTCAAGCAATGAGCAAAAAAAGAACATGTACAGAATTGTGTTGATGTATACATAATTATGCTTCGGATTGCGAGCAATATTATAAATGCAGTACTTGAAAAATTAGCTGAGTGTAGATAAGTTGCTTGGGAGCTGTTTGTCCCGTTGTCAGCGTATTCAGCGAATCCAGAGACACAAATAGCAGTACCCCGAATGTTCCGAAACCAGGTTAATACTTTCTTGATAATGATATAATATTTACAATTAATTTCAAAGTAATGTTTTCATAATTGAGACAAATACATTTTGAACAGCCCATATTTGGAATTCTCATTGTCTTAATTGCTTTACATCGTCCACTAAACTTTCGCAAACAAATCTAACATTAAACAGAGAAAGCTCACCAGTTAAAATTTGACTTGTGTAGAATGTTTCAAATCTTAACTTATCTGACCGTCTTACCTTTAAAACGCCTCGGGGGAAGATTAGCAAATGGCGTACAAGGTAACAATTACAATTTAGTATTGTCACAGTTACTTCCCTTTATAGATAAAAATTTACAAGGTCGATGAAATTGTCAACATGATTACTCGGATTTGTAATTCTGGAATTTTGACGAGGTTGCAGACAGTTACAGCGGCATCTGCATGTTATCACAGTAAAGCAGGTGTTTATGGACATAGGCAACAAGACTCGAGATGTGGCCATCACGGTATAAATTCATAAGTATTCATTTATAAACAAACAATTGTTTTCGCAACCTTTGTTTTGTGGTTCATATGAACCATCTTGCAGTAATATGATACCAATCTATTGTTTGTATAAAATGCACAATGCAGCATATCAGTTTTGCGCAGGTGCAATCGTTTTTGCTTGAACACAGAAAATAATTTCATGTTTGAAGGTGTGTCGATTTTCTGCAATTTCATTGGTCAGTTGTGAAGGTGTGTTCGTGCATATCAATATTGCGTATATGCAAATTTTCCTTATTTTATTATATTTTTATGCAGTGCTTGTCTGTACATTATGGTAATTTCTTTGTTCAGATACTTTGTAAATATTGACTGTTATAGTGAATAATGCAGTAACTTAGTTGATTGCTGACAGTGCCAGGTACCATAATTATTTTCCAGCAGATTAAAAAAGTAAAAGTAAGAATGTTTCTATGAACTAAAAACAATTCATTCTTTAGATGATGTTGCCCCTGAATCATTTGTTTATGTCATTTATGACATCATTTTATGCGTGTAGCAGTTTTACCGATTATGCATGATATTGTACTGTGATATAATGACTAGCATTTTATACATGTTTAACATAGAGGTTAACAGTAATGAGGAGTCAATGAATACCTTTAACATGATTACTGCACTTGTCGGAAGTGATTATCACTAGGATCACATTAGGCATAAAAAATTGTTTGTTTCTAGTTATCCTATCTACCCTAATTTTTTCTCCATGACCCTAGACTTTTTATGAATGGTACATCCTCCTTCTCACTGTTTTACCATTCAGCACATATCTTAACATCAGCTTTCAAGAATTGTAAAAAAAACATTAAAAAATATAAAAAAATGTAAAAGAAAAAAAATCTCTACCCTATTTTTAATGAGCATGTGACCAGAAACAAACATTTTTTAGGCCTTATGATATCATAATTTCATTGGTCTTCGTTTAAACTGATGTTTTGTAATTATTGTATATCTAAAATTTTGCAACTTTTGTACCATTAACAACATTGTTAAATGTGTATCCGTGACTTTTTTTCCTTCTTTGTTTGGATCCAGTAAACAGATCCTTTCCAGTCGAAAATAAATACTTTTTTTCTTAATTTCTGACCTAAAAATTCCCAATTTTGGCAATACACCATGCATTTTATCCCAATTGGGCTGGACCCGGACCCTTTCCCAAAATTGAAAAAAAAATCTCTTTTGTATTGATGTGTAAATCAATCCATTAATTTGTATCTTGTATAAGTTACATAATGTTGATATTCATACATTGTTGTGTCTAGACATAAGGCTGTATAAAATACCTGTTTACAAGTATATAACGTCACCTTCTCATGTAATCTTTTACATTGGTACAATGGTTAGTGCACGGGATTTTTAACCCGGCAATCCAGGTTCAAATACTAGTCACTGCATGTCATACCCTTTCATGAAAATTTGACCAAAATGTCATCTTTCTTCCATATGTGGAGAAGTTGCCAGCTCCTTGTGGAATGATAAGTTGGTACTGGTTACTGTACAGTCCAAGAAAACTGGTTCGGTAAACCGGCCACCACATAGAACTGAAAAATTGTTGAAAACATGGCTTCAACCCTGTGTTCTACCCAAGTGTAAGCCGGATTACTTCCTCCACTATTAAAGCTGGAATTCACCAAATGACCCTGCCTGTAGATCACTAGGTGCAAAGTTAAACCCCTGTGAAAAAAAATCAAGAATAATTTACACTTTATTTAATCAAATTCTGAATATGTATTATTTTACAGGGTTTTCCCTAAGATTTTTCACCCGAGGGTCCCGGGACACCTATCTCCAACATTTTAGCGGTCCCTTGGGATTTTTGGGGGTCCCACACAGAAAATGCTGAGGGCAAATTCCAAGTCGGTAGGGGCCCTGAGGATGCGATGGTCACTCTCAATGCGAGTCCCTCAGCTGAATATAGCGTCAGGGATGCAAGAAACCTACATCAGGAAAATCCCTGATTTTATAACGTTGCTTAGTGATGTCAGCTTTTTACTCCAGTGTTTTATTGTTACAGTTTCTGATGCTTCTATAAAGAACAGAATTCAACATAGTAATGTTTACAGGCTGATAGAAGCCTACAGAACACATGGGCATAAGAAAGCTACCCTGGATCCATTGTCACTTCAGCCAGAACTGTATGGTTTTTTTTCAATTTAATGTTTGTCAATAAATCTATGGTTTAATGGATGAATAAAGAAACAAAATCATCAACAAATGAATAAAACTTGCTTTCAGTACAAAGACACTTCCTATGTTTTAGTGATGTGTCAAATATTTTTGTCTGTGTCTCATGATGCCTACCATGTTGGCATGATTATTAAACCAACAAACTCAACAACTCACTTTGACTTTAAAATTATGGTAGAAAAATTCTGGTTCAATTGTTTTATTTAGAATTTGTGTTGCCTGAATGAATATAAAAACTTAAAGACTTTGACTATGATTAATTTGTTACAACATATTAACTTTGATTAATTAGTTACAACACACTAACTATAATTCATTTATACAACATATTAACTATGATTCATTAGTTACAACTTATTAACTATGATTCGTTAGTTACTACATATTTACTATGATTCATTAGTTACAACATATTTACTATGATTAATTTATTACAACATATTAACTATGATTCATTAGTTACAACATATTGTCTATGATTCATTAGTTACAACTTATTTACTATGATTAATTTATTACAACATATTAACTATGATTCATTAGTTACAACATATTTACTATGATTCATTAGTTACAACATATTTACTATGATTCATTTATACAACATATTGTCTATGATTCATTCACCCTAGGACTTCGTACAATGTTTTGTTCTTCCTGTATTACAGGGATCCTCAGGAACTGGCCCCTGAAAAATATGGAATATCATCTGGGGCTGACATGATTGATGTTACTGGTTTGTTTCATGGCAACAACAGTCAAACCATGTCTGTCTCTGATCTCATTGGTCAACTTGAGAAACAGTACTGTGACACTATCGCTGCTGAGTTTCAACATTTGGAGGTACCTGAGTAATGGAAACTTTCCATTCATACCTGAGCATAGATTTCAATAAATATTCTGAATTCAATGTTTAAGCAGATGTAGCGGTGGATGAAATCATGAAAATATAATGTATCATATGATATTTTAGTAAATTGGTAAATAATTGATAAAATAAGTTAATTTATCTGTGGTAAGGATCAATCTTACTGCTGATATACTAACAGTAACTAAAGTAAAACCTCATTTACCCATTTCTTCAATATTAACTGTTTCCTTCATAAGCATATTTTGGACTCATCTAAATTCAAGGCTAATATACAAAACATCAATTTATTTAAAACAAATGGGTTATTTCTCTCTCTGACAGAGTGGAAAACTTGTGGCAAAAGAAGCCGTTGCTCATTACCAGCGATGGCTTCTTTTACCACAATGTTTTCAAAAATCATATTCAGATGGAGGGAAATGCAACATTATGTGGCAAATGGCTAAACCATCCTAGTATAACAATAAATCATATTTGGACCTGTTTTTTTATATTTGCTATGTCATTAATTGATAATATGACTTCCTGATTCAGATTTGTACCTTTAGCTACAAGTTGGTCTTCACCTTGGAGTTATATTGCATATCAGTAAATGCTATTGTTTTGATGGTTTGTCTGGATAATGGTTCAGCTGAATAATCGAAACAGTTGATGTTTATTCTTGGATATTTTAGACAGAGGAGGAGAGGGAATGGTTTGCTGAAGCATTTGAAACCAAACATAATGTGGAACTAACCAATCAAAGAAAAGTGGACTTAGCTACATTAATGTTGAAATCACAGGTATGTTGGATTTAGCTACTTTAATGTTGAAATCACAGGTATGTTAGATTTAGCTAACTTAATGTTGAAATCACAGGTATGTTAGATTTAGCTAACTTAATGTTGAAGTCACAGATATGTTGGATTAAGCTAACTTAATGTTGAAATCACAGGTATGTTGGATTAAGCTAACTTAATGTTGAAATCACAGGTATGTTGGATTTAGCTAACTTAATGTTGAAGTCACAGGTATGTTGGATTTAGCTAATTTAATGTTGAAGTCACAGGTATGTTGGATTTAGCTAATTTAATGTTGAAATCACAGGTATGTTGGATTTAGCTAATTTAATGTTGAAGTCACAGGTATGTTGGATTTAGCTAATTTAATGTTGAAATCACAGGTATGTTGGATTTAGCTAACTTAATGTTGAAGTCACAGGTATGTTGGATCCTAGAAGAAGTTGATGGGTTACATTTGTTTGCATAACATCATAAAAGTTTATTTACTAGTAATTTAATACTGCAAGCAGCCAGTTCACACGTCTTGTTTTACTGTTTAGTAAAAATATGTGAAAACTGTCAAACAGAGATTTATATCAACAAATAAACAAAGGTTAACTTGTGTCTGCGTGAACTACAGACTTTCTTACTGATACAAGACAGTGCAACCTCTCCAAAGCAACACCCTTTGGGAGACGCAAAAATATGTTGTTGTTGAGAGGTTGCCGCTCTAGAGAGGTTAAATTTATAATCAAGTCATACTTTGGGGAAAAAGCATGCTGTTGTTGAAGGGACGTTGTTGCTCAAGAGAGGGCCTCTCTAAACCTGTCCTCTCTAAACTGGCATCCCCTCTAAACCAGCCAACTGACCTGGTCCTGGGCTTTGCCAGATTTGAGAGGTTCCACTTTAAAAGAAATTGAGTGTTTTGAGTAAATGTTAGCATATGTTAAAATGCCATCCAGTCTTATGATTTTCTTCCAGTGCTATAAAATATGAGGATTTTAAAATACAAGGAAATTTGGCTCAGTGTACATGTGAAACTTTATATAGATATGAGGTTATTACAGATATAGAATGCGTGTTATCATTTTAGGCCTTTGATCATTTCCTGGCTAGTAAGTTTACTACATTGAAGAGGTACGGAGGTGAAGGTGGGGAGAGTATGATGGCTGTGTTTGATGAGATCTTCAGGAACAGTGCTCAAGGTAAATATCACACATGTTTTGTCTCGGTCTGTCAAATTGTCAAATCTGTGCTGAAGAATAGCTATTAGCAGAAACCATCCACCTCTAAATACTGGCTATTAGATATCTCAGCAAAACATTGTCAGTTCGGTTTTATGTTTCTAGAAGGATCCATGTGGAATAGAATCCATTTTTTTTTCTCAATGATGGGCTTTGTTCACAAACTGGACTTTATTTATAAGGGGTTATATTTCTATGTAGGTGATCTGGAAATTTTTAACTGATGCTGTAGTTATTATAGCCTTTTGTTGTACAAAACAAACTTTATGCTAGGTATATAAGAAGTTTGTCAGGTGCAGTTGCTAGACATGGGGAATTATTCTGAAAGCTATATTTTTGGAGTCATGCCCCTTTCCAACTTTGAATTTTGGTCAAAATAATACTTTATCGTTTTCAAACTTGAAATCTCAAATGTGGCCCCCATTGTCAACATGTAAAACAGACAAACGTTGGTGCTGCTCTGCGGAGCTCCAGTTAAAATTAGTTCGTTGCAAAGTAATTCACAAATATGAGTGATGTTTGCAATGTATTTTCATGATTTGCACATATTAATGTCTAGACGTACTGATAGAAGGAAGGACAGGTATATAAATCTGTCATGTTGTCTATTTTAGCTGGAATAGAGGAAATAGTGATCTGTACGCCTCACAGGGGACGACTCAACTTCTTAACCTGTCTTCTCAATTTTCCATCTATACGGATATTTCAAAAGGTTTGATGAATAAGTTGTTACTTCACTTTGGAATGGTTTAATTTTAGAAAGTCAACTGAACACTCACACTATAAATTACTTGCAACTTGCAGTGTTGCTTGATTTAATCCTATGCAGAATGACTTTTGTTCAGAAGTACTGGTATTAATCTGCTGGGATTTCCCTTATGTTCATTGAGAAAAATCTTTTTACAGCACAGTATGTTTGATTTGTTACCAAGTTAATAGTTGAGGGCTGTTTTTATGACAGGAGTTGAACATCTGTAGTACAGTATCTTGTATCTTCTACTTGGTATGCAAATATGTTTTTTACATTGTCAAATGTTCTCATTAGGAATTTGTTGAAAAGCTTAAATAGAAAAGTAACAGGCTTTATAGGGGGGTTCATGAACATGCTCCCTCCCCTCCTCCACCCATCCTCAAATTTCTTGTTTTTGCCCGTATTAACCATGGTCTGTTAGTCGTTCAAACCAACCTTTTGGGTCAGCAGCTGGTTGGATTTATACAAATATTCATATATGATTTTATTTGAATTACATACATTGATAATGAGACCACCTTCAGGACCTGATACGGTGTAATAATGAGGTGATCTCATTATCAAGTTGAATTATAATGGAGTCATTGAAAGCTGGTCTATAAATGTGGTCATCATAGCAAGGAGATCATACTGTTGAGGTAGTCACTATGTGAGGTTTTATGCTATACTTGACTAGCGGAATGTTTGTTATCTATAAAATCCTTATTTTATTCTCATGTTGTTATACAGGTTTCAGGGATATCAGAAATACCAGACGGATCAAACGGTACCGGTGATGTGGTTTCTCATTTATGTGAGTACCAATTATTTCCTAATATATGCCTAATTAATGCACCACACTCAATATGTTTCAACAGTGCTGTATTGTGTATGACTTAATTCTAAACTTATCATTTCAGCTAATCTGAGTGTTAATAGAAAATTGTTAACGATATTGCCTACAATAAGTTTGTTTCTTATTTAGATATATTTTTAACTTCAAGGAAAAATGTTTGTGTACACTGTGAATCAATCATAGATGTATTTTTTCTCATGGGTTTGAAATGCACTAACGGCCAGTGACATTTGGCAACTCTTCAGCTTTAATTGTGGAGGAAGACCCCAGGCATATGCCTGCAACCATCTGTATGTTAGCTGGACAGCTTCTGTACATGTGAAATTCGTCTGGTCCTGGATGGGATTTGTACTCACAGTGTTGAGGGGCTAGTGATTACTAGTCAGAGACCATAACCAATTGTCCAGAGAGGTTCCTATAAATTTCTCTTTAGATATAAAACATATTGATTACTGTGTGTTCGTAGATTCAGCAGTATGACAGTAGTACTGAGAGAGAGGACATATGCAACATGTATAATGTGATATGATGATTAGACTATCTGTATTACAGAGTATTTGCTGTTTTGTAAATGTTTCATGTACATCATGTACAGTTTATTTGTTATTCAGATACATCAGTAGACTTGGAATATGAAGGAAAGAAGATTCATGTATCATTTATACCTAACCCTTCTCATCTTGAGGTGATTATTTTCATATTATTCCACACCCAATGAACAAAAATAGCTGAACAGAAAAAAATCAATGTATAAATATTGATCTTCAATAGCTTATCATAAATAAGATATGACATGACCAACCATGTATTACTTACTTCACTATACTAACTTGCTCGCTGCTCAAATGTAAAAACATTCCATCTACTGTCTCATAGTGATGGGCTTTATTTAGTTGTTGTATTTGTAACAGTGTTGAATATATAATGTATGTGTCACAAGTTCGAGTGGAGCATCGGGTATGGTACTTTATTTTCTGCCTCCTATTACATATTCAATTCTTCACAAATCATGTTACACATTCTCACAAGCGGCAATTAAAGTTGTGTTTCTTTTATTGATTAAAAGTTTGGCTTTACTCTCAGGCCAATAATCCAGTGGCTGTTGGAAAGTGTCGTTCAAAACAGCAGACGTTACAGGAAGGAGATTACAGGCAGACTGGAGAGTCACAACAAGGGGACAGAACTCTTTGTCTCCAGGTCCATGGTGATGCTTCATTTTCTGCTCAGGTAAATTCTGTGGTGTTTGTGTCTGCTGGACATGTAGTGGAGTCCCCTCTGAATTTTTTTTGTTGACTTGTTTTTTTGTTAATATAACATTGTTGAATGACTTTATAGAGTCAGATCCAAAGAACATCTTTGATTGTTTTGAAAAATTCCTTTATTATGATTCATCTGACGGAATTAACAGAACGACTGGATCACAACACTCGGACATTTGAAAACCTACTTTTTATTTTTTAGGTCAGGTTATCGTAAAAAGGGACTGGGCTATTTAATTTAGCACACTTGGATTGTCCTTTATCAAGATTGTTGTATGGTTAATTTTCTGGTGAGCAACGAGTTGTCATGGCTGCTTTCATGATTACGCACTGAATCAAAACTTATTTGTCTGATGTCTTTTGCCTTTCTCTTTTTTATGCTTGTTTATATTAATATATGTATAATGTATATTAAATAAACATTCATTGCAGCATTCTCAAAATTCTGTACACTATTTATATTATATACATGTATATATATATATATCACTCATATATCATTGACTTTTTCCTCAATGCCAGTAAACATTCCCTCTGGTATATACACACAAATAAAATACATATTTACTTAATATCACTTTCAGTTTGTCACAGTATACACTTGCTTTTAATACTTAAATTGTAACTTTGTGCATTTTTAGCTTGTCTGTTTGGAAAAAAAAGTCGAGCTATTATGATTGCTGGGTCGTCATTGTTGTCGTCGTTGTTGTCGTGCAAAAACTTTAATGTAGCCCATTACTCAGACACTTTTAAAGATATCAACACGACACTTGGGATACTTGATTATCATGACAAGGCTAAGTTGTAAAACAAGGGGAATTATTTTTAAGCTATATTTTTAGAGTTATGCCCCTTTTTAATTTAGAATTTTTGTCAAAATTGCTTATTAAATATGTTGTAAAACAGACGAGTGTTGGCACCATTCTGTGGAGCTGTAGTTATTATTTTGCTTTGACTATTTGGTAAATTGTAACTATCTACAATAGCTTCTGCACAAATGTTCAGGATGACATTAAAACATCCACCTAGATTATAGTTATTCAATTGCAATACAACTACAAATATTGTAAATCTTTGTTATTTGTATTTACTGTGTTTAGGTTACAGATTTGAACATTGTTATCCTGACCTTTACCTTGTCAACTTCTATAAATCAAGGTCACACTATAATCCTGACCTTTACCTTGTCAACTTCTATAAATCAAGGTCACACTATTATCTTGACCTTTACCTTGTCAACATCTATAAATCAAGGTCACACTATTATCCTGACCTTTACCTTGTCAGCATCTATAAATCAAGGTCACACTATTTAGCTGACCTTTACCATGTCAACATCTATAAATCAAGGTCACATTGCTCACTCTTCTAGAATTACTCATGGAATTTTTGCATGTTTCTGTGTTCTAATTTGTTTGCACAAATTACCAGCTTTATCAGTTTTAGGTAAGTTGTGCACGTAGTAAGGTCTTTATTCATGTATTTCTGTGTATGTATATGTATGATTATATTTTGTATGTGACTAATGATGCACTCATAGAGGTATAAGATGGTAGAGAAACTTTGATGATGATTCCTGATTTCCTGTTAAAAACCTTTTCAGGGAATTGTGGCTGAAACATTTTGTATCGCTGAATGTCCTCATTATAATGTTGGAGGCAGTGTACATTTTATTGTCAATAATCAGATCGGATTTACGACAGAATCAAATAGAGGGAGGTAAGTATGAGGAGGTCTATATGGTTTTATTTTGTTGAATAGGTATAAAATAATCCTTGAAAATACATCTATAGATTACACATCTATGTTTGATGTTTTTTATGGATGTTTCATAAATTACATGCTGTAAAAGATAATAAAATACAATCTGTTTAGCAGAAAGATTCTGAGGTTTTCTATCGACATGTTTCATTTACTTATTTTATAGATCATCTCGATACAGTAGTGATTTAGCCAAAATAAATGGATATCCTGTTCTACACGTGAATGCTGACTTCCCAGAGGTATATTTTATTGTATGGCTTTGTTTTTGTTTACATGATGCAGTAAAACTCATTATTATAAGCATCGATATCACGTGCACCCGACTTATCTCAAGGAGTTTTTAAAGTCCCGTCAATTTTCATTCTTAGTTGTTTATGATTTTCAACCAACAAGCAAATATCTTGTTATTATGCACACGATGTTTGTCACAAGCAGTTAGTCTGTTCCGTTGACTCCTCAAGATAACAAGGTTTTATTGTACTTGTGACTAAAGTAACAATGTTTCAGTGAATCCAGACCAGTTCTGGATGTAGATATATCAAGATTGTGTAATTTACAGATATTTTTAGAAATATTGACAGATACACAGCAGCACGCCAGATTTATATTTTGTCAATACAATCTACTTTTAATTAGTGTGTTGATGGCAGAATTTGATTTTTTTTCACTAGGGTTTAACATTGCACCAACCACTGTGGCAACTTTCCAGCTTTAACGGTGGAAGAAGACCCCAGGCTTACACTTGGGTAGAAACACCAACATTCCATTAGCTAGCTGGACAGCTTCCTAACATATAAATTTCGTTTATCCCCAGTTTGAGGTCAAACAACATTTAGGGCCGAGTGATTATTAGCCAGACTATAACTGTTTGACTATGTAGGCCCGTTTGGTTTGGTTACTATGACCAAATGTAGTAAAAATACTTCACTTATAACTGTTAACACAACTGCTGTCTATATTTGAGTACTAACTGTGTTGTTTACAGGATGTAGTGAAAGCTACTACCATAGCAATGAATTATAGACAGAAATTTAGGAAAGACGTTATCATAGACTTCATTTGTTTCCGTAAATACGGACACAACGAGCTGGACGACCCATCGTTTACACAACCTATCATGTATAACGTAATCAAAAGCAGAAAAAGTATCCCAGATTCTTACGCTGATCAGATTGTGGTAAGTTATCTTTTTGTCTTCAAGTTGTGGTAAATTATCTTTTTACCCTCTTTGTTTCTTTAAATAATTGACAATACAAAGAAATGTTATTGTTTGGGTAATTAAATATGAATTTACAGAGGTATATTATGATATGATTTTTAATTAAAAATTTATTATAAAAATTAATTAATAAAATAAGAGGTATGTTACAAATTGAATGTTTTACAGTAATTTGAGATTCATAAATTTGATAGTGACTTCAGAAATATTTAGGAATACTGTTTCTTAAAAATTGATTTTTTTTTGTGTTGGTAAAAATAAGCTATAACAATGTATGTGTGATTATCTTCAGTCTAATGGAACCTGTAGCTCTGAGGATTTAACTGCCAAACAACAAGAATGGTCCAAAATATTGAATGATAATTTTGCTGCTATTAATTCAAAACCAGTCCAGGTATGGCTGCTTCATTTATGTTCATGTTATCAATTTTATTTTCCCTTGGGTAGTTTAATGTACTGTTTTATCTTGTACTGTGCAACCTCTCCTGAGTGGCCCTCTCTTTAGCAACATTCTCCCTTCAACAACAGCATGATTTTTTCCCACTGTACAATTTTGCTATTAATTTAACCTCTATAAAGCAACAACCCCCCAACAACAACATAATTTTGCTTCTCCCAAAGGGTGTTGCTTTGGAGAGGTTGCACTATATTTGATATTTATCTTGAGAGGGCATAGTACGATATTTTGCATGATGTCAATGTTCCCATTGATTGCCATTATTTCAATGTACATGTGACAAAATTAGTTTTCTTCAACTTGTTTATCTCTGTGGGGTCTGTTTTGTACTTAAAGTTTTAGTACTTAAATTATATATTCTTGAAAGGATGATATATCAGCCATAAAATATCTATGGACAATATATGCAGTGAGTTTCATTTTTTTCATTGGGGTTTAACGTCACCAACAACCAGGGACATTTAGCGATTTTTCCAGTTATACGATGGAGGAATACCCCAGGTATACACCATGGTAGATCCACTGACCTTTTGTAAGCTAGCTGGACACTTTCCTTACATGTCCTTGGCGGGACCCAAACAGCAGTTAGGGAGAGATTTCCAGTCAGAGACCATAACCACTCAACTACAGAGTCCCCTTTCATATTTACCCCTACAGTAACTTATAATGTCACTCTGAACTATTAATTTCTTGTTATAAAAGTAAAACTGACTCTATGATGATTTTTTTTAATTATTTGTTTTTTTCCATTTTTCAGCCATATGATTTACAGCGACAGTGGTCTGGTTATAGACAAGCATCAGGGGAGGTAACTGTGTGGGATACTGGTGTTAATGCTGATGTACTGAAATATGTCGGTGCTAGATCTGTCACACTTCCTAGTGATTTTGTTAGTATATTTGATTAATCAATTCCTTCAGTTATAGGTAGATACACTCTTCATATTGCCTTACTCAGAGATAAGATAGACATTTATCTTACCTCGTACAGAATACTTGCCATTGATTGGTTGAGCCAGGTCATGTGCTGACCTAATATTTTCCTATATTAGGTCAGTAGCAATTCATATCATGTCAGTAATCATAATTTCAAAATAAAAATGGCTGAGATGGCATAAAAGTTTGTAAAATTGATTTATGAATGGTACTTGGTAAGATAAATTTGTTACATGGCTTGTCACTGACATGATACATTGTGATACAAGTGACACAATACTAATATGACCTGTATTTTGACCTATTAGCTCAGAATGATTTAAACCTTTTTCCAGATCTACAGAATTATTTCAAAGAGCTCACAATATTGTATTAAAATAAGAACAACCAGAGTTTACAGCTTGCATTTAATTTATTTATTATTGAAACATAGAGTAAATAACAACCCTAAGTTTACTAATATTTCTTCTCCAAAATAAATATTTATTTACAATAATGGACACAGTGATAGTATAAAGAATGCCATGGTAATGAACGTTACATTTTTTTTCACTGGGTTTATTGCCATATTTCAACAATTTTTTAGTTATATATAGTGACCAGTTTTCCTGGACTGTATACTAACCAGTACTAACTTACCATTCCACAAGAAGCTGGCAACTTCTCCAAATATGGAGAGAAAATTGACATTCTTATCAAATTTTCATAGAAGAGTATGACCTGCCATGACCAGGATTTGAACTCAGATCACCGGGTTACAAGTCCAGCACACTAACCACTGGACCATGGTCACGATCCACATTAGTTTACCTACTTTCAGAATGTGCATCCTACTATAGGAAAGAATCATTGTGATAAACGTATTCAGAAACTCACTGAAGGAGCGGGTCTTGACTGGGCAGTGGCTGAGGCTCTTGCTTTTGGTTCCCTCATGCTACAAGGTAATAATTTTATGTGTGAAGGTTTTCTGATAATGTTAGAATTCCCTATTTCTGACCTTTGATTTGTCATTGACACAAATTGAACAAATTCATGGACAAAGTGAAGGGAGAAGTGTGCCCAGATCTTTTCTTAAAAGCAAATCAGAGTTATTAGCTTAACAAATACATCTCCATCCCCAGGGTATCATCCTGGTCCCAAGAGGGCCATAATGGCTTCCTGAACCCTGGACAAAGTTACAGAAGGGTGTCCTGATCTCTTCTTAAAAGCAAAACACAGTTATTAGCTTGATATTTATAACTCCTTACCTAGCAACATCCAAGTCCCACTGAGGCCATAATGGCCCCCTGACCCCTAATCTTGTTTTCAGTATTTTCCATTTTAAACAATTTCTTTTCTCGATTCTGTGTATGAGGTTCTACACTAGTTGTCTCTATTATATCAGTGATTATCTCCCTTTTTATCAGAATATTTTTCATTGAGAAATGAAATTTATCCTCTTTTTTCGCTGGGGTTTAGTGTCGCACCAACAGCCAGGGTCATTCGGCAACTTTTCCAGCTTTAAAGGTTGAGGAAGACCTAGGTTTACACCCAGGTAGAACCACAGACCTTCTGAAAGCATGTGAAATTTGGTTCCGTTTGAGATTCAAATTGAAAGCAGTGAAAGTGGTCAGAGACTGTAAGCACTCAACCACAGAGGCCCTTAGAAATTTACTTTCATGAACATCCTTAATATTAAAACAAAAACTTGACTTACAGAATTCATTTTAATTCCAGTCTAAGAAAGTCATTTGAATAAATATACAAATAATTATGATGTTTTTGTCAATGGCATTCCATATAATGTTGTCCAACATTGCTTGATACCTTGCTACTGGTACATACAAATGGTCATTAGGCATTTTTCTACTGTATGTTTAACTCTGTTCTAGACTAGTGTATGATATTGTAATGTACACTGAGTCGTAGCTATGACCAATAACTGATAAGCTCCACCCACTGGATAATGCATGCTGTATGTATGACTCTTTGATACTTGTAGAATTCAGAATAGATTTAGTAACCTAACTAGAGTGTTGTTCATTTTTAGGCTCCTGTGAAGTACTGTGACAATCAAGATACAAACATAACAAGTACTGTGACAATCAAGATACAAATATAACAAGTACTGTGACAATCAAGATACAAACATAACAAGTACTGTGACAATCAAGATACAAACATAACAAGTACTGTGACAATCAAGATACAAACATAACAAGTACTGTGACAATCAAGATACAAACATAACAAGTACTGTGACAATCAAGATACAAACAGATATCATTCTTCTATTGCAGGTTTTAATGTTAGGATTAGTGGACAGGATGTTGGTAGAGGTACGTTCAGTCACAGACACGCGATGTTGGTGGATCAGATTACAGATGAGATTTATATTCCATTAAATAACATATCTGAAGGTCAACAAGGTTTTCTTGAGGTAAGACGTTGTTCATGCATCTTGTTGATTTCTTTTTAAATTTGATTTTATCATGTTCAGAGATAAATATTTTCTGTTTATGGTATATTGTGCAACCTCTTCAAAGCAACACCCTTTGGGAAAAGCAAAATTATGTAGGTGTTTACAGAGGTTAAATTGATAGTTAAATCAATTGGAAAAAATCATGCCGTTGTTGACGATCACTCTGGAGGAGTTGCATTGTAATATACATGGGCCCAACTTTTTGATCACATTCAGGTGATAGAAAAAGTTGCTTACCACCTCAATATTACAACCATCTCATTTTAACAACCACTAAATTTTGGACTGTTTTTTTTCACATTTCCTCAGTATTTCAACTTGAAAATGAGACCCCGTCAATATCAGGACTGACTTTTTGGTCCTAGAAGTTGATTTGATATCAAGGATTCACTGTACTTGATTAAAAATTCAGTTTTTAAATTAACATGTTAGGGGCTTCTATCTTCGAGTGGTTATGGTCCCTGACTTATAATCACTAGCCTCTCACTTCTGTGAGTTCAAATCCCTCCTAGGACCAAATTTTGCATGTGAGGAACCTAGTTTACGGAAGGTCAGTGATTCTGCCAAGATGTAAACCTGGTGTCTTTCTCCACCATTACACCTAGAAAAGTCACCAAATGACCCTGGATGCTGGTGTATTGTTAAACTAAAGTGACACAAAAAATAACTTTTATTTGTTGTACAAACATAAAAACAGGTTGCTAACAGTGCACTAACAGAGGAAGCAGTTCTGGGGTTTGAGTATGGTATGAGTATAGATAACCCAAGGTCACTGATTATATGGGAGGCTCAGTTCGGCGACTTCTTCAATGGTGCTCAGCCTATTATTGATACATACGTAACCAGTGGAGAGAGTAAGTTTTATCTAGACTCTTAAATAAATTGGTCCTTACATGCTTATCTCCCCTGATTACTCTTCAATGGTGCTCAGCCTATTATTGATACATACGTAACCAGTGGAGAGAGTAAGTTTTATCTAGACTCTTAAATAAATTGGTCCTTACATGCTTATCTCCCCTGATTACTCTTCAATGGTGCTCAGCCTATTATTGATACATACGTAACCAGTGGAGAGAGTAAGTTTTATCTAGACTCTTAAATAAATTGGTCCTTACATGCTTATCTCCCCTGATTACTCTTCAATGGAGCTGAACCTATTATTGATACATAACTAAACAGTGGAGAGAGTAAGTTTTATCTAGACTCTTAAATAAATTGGTCCTTATATGCTTATCTCCCCTGATTACTCTTCAATGGAGCTCAACCTATTATTGATACATACGTTACCAGTGGATCGCGTAAGTTTTATGTATGTACTAGTATAATAAGAGCTAATTTGTCCAGTATTGTTTTACAAGCAGTGTTATATTACCAATAAATGTCTTATAGTTCCGTTTTCATGTTGCATAAAATAGTATCACCTGGTGACATCTTTGATTTGTATAATAAGTGAAAATGCTAGTAGTATATTTCAATTTTTTAATTCTGCTTAAGACCAAGTATAAATATTTGAAAATAAAAAAAACATCTTCTGTGGTTTCATACAGGCTAATAAACTTATCCACAAACTATTGAACATCGTGTTATTTAGTGTTGCATTAATGTTAGTGTCACTTATTTTAAGTGGGGATTCGCCTACTTTACCTTTAAACATTTTCTACGAGCCCGTGCGGATGTCTGTGGTTCTCTGCTTGCCCGTGCAGATGTCTGTGTTGCTCTGCTTGCCCTGCGGATGTCTGTGGTTCTCTGCTTGCCCCTGCGGATGTCTGTGGTTCTCTGCTTACCCCTGTGGATGTCTGTGGTTCACTGCTAGCCCCTGAGGATGTCTGTGGTTCTCTGCTTGCCCCTGCAGATGTCTGTGGTTCTCTGCTTGCCCCTGTGGATGTCTGTAGTTTTCTGCTTACCCCTGTGGATGTCTGTAGTTCTCTGCTTACCCCTGTGGATGTCTGTAGTTTTCTGCTTACCCCTGTGGATGTCTGTAGTTTTCTGCTTACCCCTGTGGATGTCTGTAGTTCTCTGCTTACCCCTGTGGATGTCTGTAGTTTTCTGCTTACCCCTGTGGATGTCTGTAGTTTTCTGCTTACCCCTGTGGATGTCTGTGTTTCTCTGCTTGCCCTGTGGATGTCTGTGTTTCTCTGCTTGCCCTGTGGATGTCTGTGTTTCTCTGCTTGCCCTGTGGATGTCTGTGGTTCTCTGCTTGCCCCTGTGGATTTCTGTGGTTCTTTAGCATAGATATTCACATTTTGACATTAAATTTTAGACAAATGGTTGCTACAGTCTGGACTTGTGATGTTGTTACCACATGGTATGGATGGCGCTGGTCCGGAACATTCTTCCTGTCGTATGGAACGGTTTCTTCAGGGTTGTGATAGTAGCGAAACTTCTGTTGATGGAGACGATGTCAATATCCAAATACTTAATCCAACCACACCCGCGCAATACTTTCATCTTCTTAGACGACAGGTTTGTCATTATATAGACGGATCACCACATCTGATAACTCATTTATAATGTATGAAGACTGGTCATGTTGTGTAATAACTCTTAAGTAAGGCTTATAGACTGATCATTCTTGTAGGGTGTTTCTAGACTGTTTCTTACTTTTGTAAATTCAATGAGTGCTTTTAATACAACTGTTTGTGATAAATATGGGTGGGATAAAATACGTGCCTGTAGTATAGTTACTGCAGATAGCAATAATGCCTAATTAATGCAATAAATAAATAAAACTTTGCAGATAGTACTTTCAAGCTTAGATGAAACATTGAACCTGAATTTTTAATGTGTGTAATTATTGCTAGCATAGATTGTTTCTGAAATTTTTATTCTTAAATCAGCCCTTGTTACGAGATTTTTTTCATGTTTTTCTTGTCCATTTTCAGATGATACGTAATTATCGCAAACCTGTTGTTGTTGTCGCACCTAAAGTTTTACTGCGTCTGCCAGCAGCTACTTCTAGTCTTTCAGATATGTCACTCGGTACACATTTCCAAACTGTCCTCGGTGACACCAAGGTCAAAGGTGACAAGGTCACCAAGGTTGTCTTCTGCTCAGGAAAACATTATTATGCAATACAAAAAGAGAAGGAAGCAAGAAATATTGATAATATGGCTATTATTAGATTAGAGGTATGCTGTTTTTATTATTCTCTACTTATCTCAATCTAAATTGAGTTAATTCCCTTTATTTGATATATTTTGTCTATAAGTGCGTGTTCCTTGTATCATAGATGTCTCAAAACGTATACTATCTTCTTGTCCACTTGGTACCAGGGTCTGAGGTTACAAAACTGATTGGTTGTAAATAAGCACAGTCATAAGATTGTTCTATTACGAGACTGCAATACTTCTAATCTTCAAATTCTAATGTATAATCATGGACAGATGACAGGCAATGTATCAATCCTTGTATTTATTCTCTTTAGTCGAAATTTGCAAAAAGTTTTGTAATTAAATGGATTAAAAGAATAATTAAAATTTCCATATCTTTGAAAAGATCCCCCACCCAGGAAAATTGCACTGTGTAGTTTAGCATGTTTTTTTTTCTTTCAGAGTTTGTGTCCTTTCCCCGTGGCTGAGTTACAAGAAGAACTTAATAAATATCCCAACGCTAAAGGTAGGCGTAGTATTGTACATGATTCTATGCCAGAGTTGTTATGTGTTGACAGTATTATTGTAGATGGCACTTGTCAACTTACTACATGCTAAGTTAAATACATTTTTGAAAATAAATACCAGTAGTAATAACATTCTAAGTCAGTATAATAAGTACCAAATGTGACTTAATAGTAAAAATGAGTTCTGTTATGTTATCAAGCAATTGACACACACAGCCATGTTAGTCATACTGCAGTGCTCTCTTATATGACTTTAAGAGCAGTATTTAAGTGTTGATTAACAGTGTGGAGGTCCCAGTTATAAAACTTGGTTTGAGAACAAAGGAGGCCTGTGGTAGACAATTAGAGGATTACTTCTGGTTGTGTGCGCTTCTAATGCTAATGCTTAATATCGCATGGTGTTGCACTGTAAAAATGAATATATATTGTTTGTAGTAAATTTTGGTAAAAATACTTCCTGGTTCTGTGTAACTGTCGATAACTTCTACAATTACTGCTGATATCAAATTATTTTACTTCCTGAAAGTTTATGTTTACATTTCAGGTACAGGCCATGTTTGGTCCAGTCTTAATCATAGATTTTATTACTGGTATATGCTAAATTTTTTACTGTCACACTGAAGTATTCAAATATAAACTTGACATTTTCAGAGTATATTTGGGCACAAGAAGAACACAGAAACATGGGTCCGTGGTCTTTTGTATCTCCACGGTTTGAGAACTTGGTCGGTTGTAAGGTAAGCTTATCTTTGTTTGATAGCTTGATGATTAGAGGCATTTTGTCACAATTTCGCTGTTTGAAAGTTATCAAAAGTTTCTGGTCATGTTTTTACACTCACTCAGAAGAATATTATATATATATATACAAAGACTGCATATACTCGCTTTAGTCAAAATCATGAAATTAACTCTAGCATAAACACTTCCGTGAACAGAAATTATATTGTTTTGCAATGATTTGTTTCCTCCCATGTAATTGATAAATATGCACAAATAATATTGATAGGTCATCTTTCACACTATGTGTATTGTAATGTATATTTCATTATACTGATTTCTTGTCTAACATTTCAGCTTCAGTATGTTGGTAGGGATGTCCTGGGTTTACCAGCTGTTGGTATCGGTCATATACACAAGTCAGAGGCTGATCAACTTATCACAGACCTATTTGTGTAGAAGCATCTTTATCACAGATCTATTTATGGAAACATCTATATCACAGATCTATTTATAGAAACATCTATATCACATATCTATTTATAGAATCATCTATACCACAGATCTATTTATAGAATCATCTATATCACAGATCTATTTATAGAATCAACTATATCATAGATCTATTTGTAGAATCATTAATATCATGGATGTTAAACTCATTCATATGAAGTACAGTGTGAATTTTAATCAGTGGTTTTGTATTCAAAATACTTTTCAATTTTAACATTAGGTATATGTAAAATATATGTAAAATTGTGACTTTAATAACGGGGCAGATTGTATGAAATGTGTGGTGTTATTACTCTACTTAACAGCTTTGAAAATGCAATCTTTTAAATGCGTTGCATTTTTTGTGCCTGACTTGAAAACACCTATTGGGTATTCTACATCTTTCTATTTAAAAAATGGCATATAAAACCGAATATGATTGATTTGCCAAAGAATTTAGTGGAATATGGTAAAGAGGTAATATGTTTGAGTCCTTCTTTAATGAAATCAGTTTAAACCAACTGGAATTACCATGTGATATCAAACTTACATTTTCAAAGCCATTAAGTATATTTTCATATAAATTGTCCTTGTTTGTGTTGTTTTTGTTGAATGTGTGAACTGGGTTTCTCATTGTGAGTGGATACCTGTTCTGTTGTTGGTGGTGTCGTCTGCTGAAACGTGTGTTTCTTTGCCCTACCAACACTGGTGAGAAAAACTCCTTAAAAAGTGGACGAAGTATTTTGTATGTTCAAGGTCAAACTCTGTGTTTACTGGACTAGTTTATGTGACTACTTTGTATGTTCAAGGTCAAACTCTGTGTTTACTGGACTAGTTCATGTGACTACTTTGTATGTTCAAGATCAAACTCTGTGTTTACTGGACTAGTTTATGTGACTACTTGTATGTTCAAGGTCAAACTCTGTGTTTACTGGACTAGTTTATGTGACTATTGCCATTGCCTGCTCAAGAGACTGTGAAAATTGTTCAATTACTTGGATATATGTAAAGTGAAACGTGTGTTTACACCCACCTCAAAATGAAGGCCACCCTGTGGATAATGGTCATTTTTTGAAAACCATCAGTGTTTATTTAGAACAATTTGACCTCTGCATAAAGGCTATCTGTCAATAGAGGCCAGGTTTGTCTTTCCTAAGGATGACCTTTGTTCATAGGTTTGATAATAATTATGAAAAAAGCCTGATTCTGCAATTTGATTACAGACAAGTGTACAAGTGTGTTTCTTCAGTTCTTAGTTGTTAGTAAATAAGTGACCGACCTAAAACTGTATTAATAAGTTGATGACTGATCATGTAAATATATTAACATACTAATGTTTTCAGAGTTGAGCACTCAAATGATTGATGTGTATTTATGCTGTGCATTTTAAACATGTACTCTTTTAGTCATCTGTGATAATGTCCCAAGTACTGTTAATTTAAGTGATATTGTAAAATGCTGGTTAATTAATTATGGTTAGTGTATTTGAATAAAGTAAATCAAAGCCCACTGGATTGTATGTTTCTTCTATGGAATTTTAATTTTCACTGGGTGATTAGACAGGTTGTAGTGTACATGAATTATGTGCTGACAGAACTATTAGCATAAGGTAGACAGGTACAAGTAGAACCACAAAACAAACACCTGTGATAATTAATGTTTTAATTAGTTTACACTGGTGTGTTTCAGGTACAATAAACAAAAATAAGGTGCATTCATTTGCAATGCTATCTAATAAAACAAAAACGAGATAAAGTTGTACAGACTAAGCTCACAAGCAGATTGAATTGTGCATGAATGAATCACATTGAAGTAGACAAACACTATAAAATAACAAATGTTTAATAAAACATCATACCATTAGATTAGAAAATGACTTCCATCGTTACGTTTTTACGAGACAAATCTATGATTAGATAAAATGAATAACAGGTGAAATTGTACAAACCAGAATGAATATATGAATTAAATCAATATGCTTTACATGACATTACTGCTACACACAATGCAAGTCGTATTTAGTCAGAACCGGAATACCTCTCCAATTATTGTATATTTACATAAGAGTCGTATAGTGTTATATGCTAACTGTGTGGTTCTATTCCTATCCACGCATACTTAGATTAGAAAATGGGCAGAGTTCAGGAAGCTATAAAAGTTTTACTAGTTTTACCATCTTCAATTGGAAAGGAAACTATTCTCACAGCCAACTTGCGTCATATATAAAAGAGCTTTGCCTAATCGTGTTCAATGTTGACTCAAAAGAGCATGAGTGATTATAATGAGCTCATGATTCTAATTTTAATGTCTTTTATTTTCCAGATTCAACTTTGAAACACATTTAGTTCAATGTTGTCTGAATGATATCCCATATCAAATCTACTGTAACACATCTGTTAAAATTTTCCTGCCCCCTCCCATCTGTCTCCACCCATCTTCATCCCCTCTGTCACCCTATGTCTCACTTTTGAGTTTTGTTTTTCACTAACATAGGGACATCAGGAAGTGGTGGATACAGGTACTTCTTCTTCTTGTCTTCAGACCAGTCTAACTTCTGCTTAACACTCTCAGGTAACAGTGATAATCTTTTCTCAGTATCACCGAATCTTGATCCGTATTCGTAGTTTCGTAATAAATGTTCTTTATTATTTAAAAGTTCCGGTATATATCGATATATAAGCCGTCCATATTGATAATAAGCAGAGTAATTATTTCTCACATAATCATCTAAAACTTGTTTAACGTTAACGCGCTCAGGCTTGTTTCTATCCAGCGTATCTTTGTATATGTAACAATTTTCATATAATCTTCTGTCGTCCTGAATATCTAAATCAGTCTTTTTTACATGAAGGACATGAATTTGCAACAAAGATTTGGTTGATATCACAACTTCCGTCTGTTCAGTGCACTCCAGTGGACGTTCAGATGCTATGTAAACACAGACTTGTCTCAAATCTTCCATGTTATAGACTTCAGCTAAACCAATATGCTTAACAACATCCTTAGGGTTCCTTCTTACAATCTCAATGAGAATCTTTTGGCATCTTTCTTGGAGAACTTTTGTTTGATATTCTATAACCAATGGTAGGATTTGATAAACATTATCCACTGTAAGTATAAATAAGATCTACCTCTTAATATGAAATGATTTGGCTTTAGTTGTTGATAATTACAAGTGGTTTTTGACAACATAATTTTAATTCTTTTTTTTTCTAAAAAAGAATGGTTTCTACTGTTTTTCAAGTAATTACCTTGATACCATTACAGATTTTGTATCAACCTTCTAAAACTGCTTCCTGATGAGCACTAGGTCTGGTATTATTTTGTACCTTTAACAAGTTCCTAGTCAACTCGCACCTTAATCAACTCATACCCGAATGGGTCAACTCGTACAGAAAAAGTTGGTCAACTTGTACCCTTGTAAATCAACTTGTACCCCCGTAAATCAACTTGCATCCCCGTAAATCAACTTGTACTCCCGTAAATCAACTTGTACCCCCCGTAAATCAACTTGTGCCCCATTTATTGATTTGTTTTAATTTTTTCTTCACTAGGGTTAACGCTATTTTTCAACATTTTTTTTGTTACATTTGGCAGCCGTTTCACCTAACGATTTTTCCTGGACCGTATACTAACCAGTACTAAATAATTTATATAACATGAAATCAATAAATGATAAAAATGGTGACAATCATATAGTATTTATTGTAATACATAATGTTTAAATTGAATGTTTGAATTGGTCCACACATGGAATAAATCTTGTTTGATAAAAGCAAGCATAGCAATAAATATATGTTAATAAAAGAAGTTGTATGACTAAGTTTTAGTGTTGTTTTTATGTCCAACGAATAAAATTACCATGAGATTCATAGGATAATTAATGGACAAATTCAATTAGCACAACATGTGATCTAATGTTTACGTGTCACATGTTATTTGTTCATTATGTTTATCAATTGTATTTTAGGTAAAAAAAATGAACAAGATAAAAGAACGAATATGCAAATTGTGTTTTTTTCATATTATTTTATTATTTGGCACTAATATAGTAAGTTTAGTATAATAAGGATATAACACCAGACCGAAAAAATAAGATCAGTTAAAAAACTGCTAATTTATTAATAAGCTCGAAATACAGTAAAACCTGTGAACAAAAGCCATTCATTGAAAACCCGTCAGTGATTTATTTAGGACAAGCTGACCTCCGAATAAAGACCACCTGTCAGTAAAGGTTACATTTTGCCTTTCCCAAGGGTGGCCTTTGTTCACATGTTTGATTGTATATTGCCTGTTCTTTTTACCTGTGATACATTTCAACGTGTCCGGATAAATGCACTTCAAGAACTCGGTGACATCTTCGTATTTCTTCTCAGGAAGTTTGATTTCCTGCTGATGTTTCTCGTTAAAATCAGACTGGAACATCGCTCGAAACACTGGTGAAGCAATGCACAGAACACTACTGACTACATGAATTTTATGTCCATCAACGAGAAGAGTCGAGTCATGTTGACCAGAGTCCTTCACGAAAGACCAGTCATCAACATCGTCAGTCTCTTCACCAATGACCAGCTTTTCCGTAACATTTCCGTCGTCCTTTAAATCCACACCCGCCATTTTGTTTTAGGTTTTATATCACGTATTATCAACGCGTATCACCAAATTTACTAAAACAGAGTTTAGCGGAAGGAGAATGTCAAATCTAACGTATCGTCAACTTGTATTTAAACCAATTCCCTATCCATTACACTAATCTTTATTCGTATAGGGGTATCATTATTTCAAGGGCATACATATGGTATAATGAAATGCGTTATGTGATATAATATTGTAATTAAGTAAGCAAGATGCAAGTTTTCAATTTACCAGAATTTTTTTTTTGACATACATAACAGCAATACATAAGCTTGGAAAATATTCAATTAAAAGTCGCTTTTACACTTATTTGCAAGAATTTACCATATTTGTAAGATTCAATCTTAATAATTATTGTCTCATGACACAATGATATAAAAAGTTATATTTCCTTCTTTGATCTGTAAGCACATCAACGTGGTCTGCTCAAACTCAAGCTTCAACTTTTCATACCTGTGACGGCGGAGTTAACTCTACCATTTTACCAAGTTTATGACCATGGTGTAAGGCGAACAATGCATAACTCCATTGTTCATTAAAGGTTTAATTCCAATGGAGGCGAGCACATCTCAACAAGAACTCCCCAGAGCGGGCCAAAATACGCCCGAAGGCTGTGTAAATATGAGTACCACCATAACATGCTATGATGATATGTTATGCTCTCTCTTGCACAACTGAGACACTTCTTGATCTATGTGGAATTTTGAGATAAACACCTTATAATTGAAATATGAAAATATAATTATCTATACAAGAATTTGCTTAAAAATATAAAAATGGCCAATTACTCAGTAAAAAAGCAATGTGAATTATCCCTCCTTCATGCTCAACTATAGCTATCATCTGTGAGAGTTTGAAGAAAATAGGTCAAATAACGAAGAAGGAGTTGTCTGCACAAGAATTTGATGTAAAATTATAAAAAGGCCTCTAACTCAGTACACAAAAGCAATGTGAATTATCTGCCTTTAACGCACAACTAGACAACAATAGCTATCATGTGTGAGTTTGAAGAAAATAACTCAAGCAATGTAGGAGGAGTTGTCCGCACAAGGAAAACGGACGGACGGACAGACGGACGAGCAGCGCCATAACATAATATGACCCTTCAGTCCAATCTGTCCTATCAGACACAATATTTGTTAATTTGTTAAACTTACACAGTTTCTTCAAAATGACAGAACTACTACTATATGATATGATGTTCGTCTGTCATCGTCGACAAAGACCATGCCATTATTGGATCGCTGATATTGTATGAAACATTACTACAGATATTGTATGAAACATTGCCATAAATATTGTATGAAACATTACCACAAATATTGTATGAAACATTACCACAAATATTGTATGAAACATTACCACAAATATTGTATGAAATATTAGCACAAAAATTGTATGAAACATCACTATATATACATCGTATTGTACAGTACTGTAGATATTGTATGAAATATTACTATAGATTTTGTATGAAACATTACTATAGATATTGTATGAAACATTGCTATAGATATTGTATAAAACATTACTGTAGATATTGTATAAAACATTACTGTAGATATATTGTATAAAACACTACTATAGATATATTGCATAAAACATTACTACAGATATATTGCATAAAACATAACTACAGATATATTGCATAAAACATTACTACAGATATATTACATAAAACATTACTATAGATATATTGCATAAAACATTACTACAGATATATTGTATAAAACATTACTATAGATGTATTGTATAAAACATTACTATAGATATATTGTATAAAACATTACTGTAGATATATTATATAAAACATTACTACAGATATATTGTATAAAACATTACTACAGATATATTGTATAAAACATTACTATAGATGTATTGTATAAAACATTACTATAGATATATTGTATAAAACATTACTGTAGATATATTATATAAAACATTACTACAGATATATTGTATAAAACATTACTACAGATATATTGTATAAAACATTACTATAGATGTATTGTATAAAACATTACTATAGATATATTGTATAAAACATTACTGTAGATATATTATATAAAACATTACTACAGATATATTGTATAAAACATTACTACAGATATATTGTATAAAACATTACTATAGATGTATTGTATAAAACATTACTATAGATATATTGTATAAAACATTACTGTAGATATATTATATAAAACATTACTACAGATATATTGTATAAAACATTACTACAGATATATTGTATAAAACATTACTATAGATGTATTGTATAAAACATTACTATAGATATATTGTATAAAACATTACTGTAGATATATTATATAAAACATTACTACAGATATATTGTATAAAACATTACTACAGATATATTGTATAAAACATTACTATAGATGTATTATATAAAACATTACTATAGATATATTATATAAAACATTACTATAGATATATTGTATAAAACATTACTATATTGTATAAAACATTACAGTAGATATTGTTTTGTACATTACTATAGATATTGTACGCAGGCGTGGTGTTGTCGAACTGTTTTCCCGTCTCGCCCCGGCAAGTCTGACAACTTACCGACAAACTACAGTTCACCTTCTGTACTTATTGTGGAGAAATACATATGTTTTATAAAGCAGTCTTTCTAAGAGAAATTGTTCATATTCATAACAGATACGGCAAAATTCTTATCGAATATGCAGTGTAGAAGTCATAATGAGAAATGAAACTTTTTTTAGATGGTCTGGGTAACCAATAACACCATCAGCAAATGTAGAACAAGTTGTGCAGTTTTAAAAACCGTTGGATGCAAACATTTTGACAAATAATGATCATATTATCATGTCATTATTACGGTTTCGGAAATCTACGTACTAACTGTCACGTTATTTGTACAACAGTATGACTCAAATTTGAAGAACGATGCACAATTGTATGTTTGGTATCTTCAGAATGATTGTGGTGAACTCTACTGTATACGGTGTAAGTGCATATTTGTTTGTAGCCCGAATCTAAGAGGCGTATTCACCATTCAACTAACTCGTATTTCAGGTTTTTTAATGAAGATGACGTAATGGTAAATATAGCATGAATATGACGTAATGATAAATTTTGAATGCAGATGACGTAATGATAATTTTAGACATAAGATGACGTAATGATAAATTTAAACTGAAGATGACGTAATGATAAGTTTAGACTGAAGATGACGTAATGATAAGTTTAGACTTAAAATGACGTAATGATTAATTTAGAATGAAGGTGACGTAATGATTAATTTAGAATGAAGATGACATAATAAGTTTGGAAATCGGCTTATCATGTACAAACGATGCGAACTTTCTAATTATTAAAGAATTTCAGTATCAGTTTTATAATCAAATTCTAGTCATAACAGAAACAAGTTTTACAAACTGTATACAGTAAACCCTTACATAGTGCCCACCTCAATATTACAACCACTTTGTTCTAACGACCACTTATTTTCGGGCGGGCTTTCAGTAATTCCTTTCTAATACAACTTAATAATGAGACCACATCATTATTATTACGACCGATGTTTCGGGTCCCGAAGGTGAACTTAACATCAGGGTTTGACTGAATATGATCATAGTTCCATGGATTTGTTTGTATCCTGTGTATGATAACATGAAACAACTCCGTATCTTAAGTCTAAGTATAATATACTCGTAATGTAAACTAGGTACAGCACTGCTTCCATTCAATACTGGTATACTGGAAGTTCACAAATATCAACTTCAATATAACAATATTAAAAATCTATCTTTTAACTTTAGTAACTATTCTAACATACGGATATCAGGAAGTGGTGGATACAGGTACTTTTTCTTCTTATCTTCTGACCAATGTAACTTCTGCTTAATACTCTCAGGTAACAGTGATAACCCTACCTTAGTCTCTGTGTTCATCTCATCACTCGTACAGCCCGATATTTCGTATATTTGACTTTGTGTAAGTTCATATCCATAACGATATGAGAGTCTCACAGTACACAGCATCCTGTCTTTGTTTCTGGTGTTCTCGATGTAATTTTTGATGTTTTCATGATAGTAAACAGTTTTTATTGAACGATTATGATTTCTGTCATAATCACTCACGTTCACATCTCGGGCATATATTACCTTCGAACATTCCTTGTGCAGTATTTCATCGTCTAACTTACATAAATTAATCCTCTTAACATAAAGGAGATGAATTTGCAACAAAGATTTGGTTGATATCACAACTTCCGTCTGTTCAGTGCACTCCAGTGGACGTTCAGATGCTATGTAAACACAGACTTGTCTCAAATCTTCCATGTTATAGACTTCAGCTAAACCAATATGCTTAACAACATCTCTTGGTTTATTTTTCACGATTTTAACAAGAAGTGTTTGACATCTTTCTTGAAGAATTTTTACTTGATATTCCATTACCATCGGCAGAACCTGGTATACATTATCCTCTGTAAAAGATAAAAACTAATACTTGAAATAAGGTAATTACGATCAATATATTAGCCATTACAATCTCGATGTGTGTACATATCGTATAAAATCCTCAGCCAAACCTGTTAGAGGCCACCTCCACATAAAGACCACCCTGTGAATAAAGGCCATCCTTTGAAACCGTCACTGATTATATTGTGTATTTAGAGCAAACTGGCCTCCGACTAAAGCCACGTTTTGTCCTTCCCAAGGGTGGCATTTTTTCGCAGGTTTGACTGTATATAAAAGGTCACATGCAAAAGGTTTGGACTTCACTAACAAATTACTACAAATCTCAAAACAACAGAGTCATTAAAAGTCAGTAATGAGTTGTACTGTAGTTTTGTGATACTCTGCTGGTGAAGTTCAAAATTTTTGCATGTGACTGTATATTGATTGCCTTTTAGTTTTCTTAGACAATAAACGTAACTAAATTAAACCTTAAATTATCAACATTCATTGACAAGAGGCGTTCATGCACCATGAAACACATAATTTATATTTATAAAAAAGTGCATCCGGATTAATTTGAAGACATTAGTAATCAACTTTTCGAAGACTTCAAGCTTTTAAGATTATTATAAAAAGTCCTAGAGTGAGCTCCTACAATCGTCACACCTGCATGTGTGGGTTTGTTTCCCATGTGCATGAGTACATAACGAAAGTTTCACCTTTCACCTTCTAAATGGTAGCAGAATGACAAGCTACAAGTTATTTGCACCCAGGTTCTTTATTTGTATACTGAATAAATCTAATCAAAATCTAAACATAATCGAAAAGTATAAAAAAAACCTTAAAACTCAAGAAAAAACTAAAAAAATTGAAAACTGATGAAAAACTTAGAATAACTTAAAAAGCTGAAATTACCTCCAGAGTGCGGCGGTTTAAATACCGGATTATGGTCAGGTGATCAATTAAAACATGAATATTTAACTTTTTATTCCAAATTCCAAAAACTGACCAATAACTCCAAGATTTAAAATGGGCTAAGGTCAAAAGAATATATTAATTAGATTCGAGAAATTCGCTAGTTTTTCAATCGTCTATGAAACTTATCCTAATTCAAACAACATGTAATGCGTAAGGAAACAATTTAAGATAAAACTAATTTAAAAACATAGCCATTAAACTGAAATTGCCTTTCATTACTCTGGAGTGATTAATATGTTAAATAAAAGATACTAAGAAAATTCTAACTTCACAACCTACAAAATGATATTAATACAGAATATAAAATCAAATAAAATATATATCATTATGTAATACCAACTATGTTACAAAATTCTCCCTCTGAAGATCAATTACTAGCTTTTAGGTAAAATAAAATTCTCACCTGAGATAAATTTCAACTTGTCTGGATAGATACATCTTAGGAATTCTGCAAAATATTCATACTTTTTCCCGGGAAGTTCGACATCATGCACAGGCTTCTCTACAAAGCCAGTCTCGAACATTGCTCTAAACACCGGTGAAGCGACACAGAGTATAGCTTTTGATACAGGAATTTTATGTTCCTCAACGAGAAGATTTAAATCATGTTGACCAGTTTCACCAACATATGACCAATCTTCTTTAATTTCGTTCGCTTTCTCAGCTATCTCTAGTTCTGCTTTCTTGCTCGTATCACCAACAACTTCGTCTGAATTATTACTCTCTGCCATTTTAATTACCTTACAATTAAAGTTAGACTCGTGTGTAAGCTTTGACCTAAGTACAAAATGATAACTGATATATGATAATACTTTGTGGTATATATATGTATGTGTTTGTGTGTGTACTGGCCTGAACTCATTCAGTTTTGTTTAATAGATAAATCAGATGTTTTTATATCAATATTCTGTCAGATTCAGTGCTGAAGACTTCGTTCATGACGTTAAGTAATAATTGTGCTTAATTCTGATTGTTCCAATAAAATTGTTTCAGATGTTTTTTATGTGACTTATTGTCCCCGGGGTTTAACGCCGCTTTTCAACATTTTTCTTCAGTTATGTACGGTGATCGTTTCACCTAACCACTTTTCCTGACTGTATACTAACCAGTACTAACTTACCCTTTCACAAGGAGCCGGTAACTTCTCCATATGGAGGAAAATCGACATTTTTGTCAAATTTTCATAGAAGGGTATGACCTGCCGCAACCGGGATTGGAACCCGGATCTCCAGGTTACAAATCCAGCGCACTAACCACTAGCCACCAACCATGGCCCCGGCTAAAATTGTTTCAGAGCATTGTGAAAAATGTAAAAGAGAAACTTTTGTTTCCCAATGTAAAGAATGTCAGTGAAACTTTAATGGATCAAATTTGCTCGGAAATCAAAGATAATGATGTAATGGTTATTAGATTTTATAGCCATAAATTCACTAACCATACACAAAGGTCAGGGTGTTAAAAAGGGGAATATTAATCCTTTTTAATTTATAAAATAGCAAACATTTCCCAAATTTACCTAAATAATTCGAGAATTATGACACATTTCTTCATTCATAACTTACAATAATAGCAACGGAATAATGTGGAACCCACATTAAAGCCCGATTTTTTTGGTAATGCCGTTTAAAATAGAAGTACTTGTCAGGGCTGATGAAATACGCATAAGAGAGTTATAGTTCTTGTGCACTGCACTTCTCATTGAGGTCCATCTATGAAGTTTCATATTGATACCAGCAATAAGCTCTGGATCCTTGGTATAAGTAAATGTTTGGGATATGTCCTCAATAAAATTTTGTTTTTCAATTTTCAACTTTTTTCAAGCATTAGAAGCATTTAATCAAAATCGTGGATAGTTGCTGATAATAGGCAGTGGACAACATGTTGATCGATGTATATACAGTGTAGTTAGTACAAAAAAGCAGAACTTTTAATCAAGGGAGGTAATCCAATCAATATATGAATTTAATGATACAAGCAGTTGTGTTGTGCAGAAAAGAAATTTTATTGAGTTATACCCCTTAATCCACGTACATTAACCTTCATACACACAAAAATTGTGATAAAGTTACAATGTTTAACTAAAAAAGACAAAATCATAAAATTTTCCTTTTCTTCTTTGTTTGGGGTGTAATGTCGCACTGACAGCCAAGGTCATTTACAACTTTTCGAGCTTCAACGGAGGAAGAAGACTGGGGTACACCGAGTAGACAGCTGATCCTCATACATGAAATTTATCTGGTCCTGATGATTCAAACCTACAGCAGTGAGGGTCCAGTTACTAGTTGGGGACCATATTCTCTTAACAACAAAACTTCTAATTCTTGAAGTAAATTAGTTACGATCATATATTAGCCATTACAATCCTAATGTGTATACATATTGTATATAATTTACAGTCAAATCTATGTTTAAGACCACCTTCAAATAAAGACCACCCCGTGAATAAAGGCCATTCTTTGAAAAACCATCACTGAATATTTAGAACATACCGACCTCCAAATATAGGCCATCTGTCAATAAAGGCCACATTTTATCTTTCCCAAGGGCGGCCTTTGGTCACATGTTTGACTGTACATTCATAATAATACATTATGTAAAACAATTTACAACCTTGTTAAATTTATGAAAATAATTACTGTAATCCTCTCTAGACATACAATGTGGAGTGAAAACAAAACAAATACATGATCATTATTTGTTGTTTATTTTGCAATAGTAATAGTTACATAACAGTATGAGATCTATAAATACAATATAGGGATGAAAGAATGTCAGCAGGGCATTAAAACATGATATATTTATACACTTATCTGTACCAAATATTCCCTATTAAATGCACCTAAGCGGCCGTGGTGAGGGGTAGAATTTACATTTTTTTTCTGACTTGTTAAGATATACATTGTATCAGAAATATCAGTATATAATATCCAGATTTCATACCATATTGATTAAATCTACTTTCCAACAAGGTACATCCAAAACAATGTCTATAATTATATTCTTGATAAGTAAATCAAATAAAAATTAACTATTTTAATATTCACTATTAACACTATAGCAAGGTTTCAAGAATAAACGTATACAGTCTAACCTGTGTTAGTGACCTCCTCCGAATAAAGGCCATCCTGTGAATAAAGGCAATTCTTTGAAAAACCGTTCTGATTATTAAGAAACACTTGACCTCCAATTAAAGACAATCTGTCAATAAAGGCCATTTTTGTCTTTCCTAAGGGTGGTCTTTGTTCACAGGTTTGACTGTAGTAAAATGTTGACTACACACGAAGCATACTGAGCACAAAGATTTATGTTAACATGCATGTACATGTAGATGAGATTTGTACAATGTAAAAAATGATTTTACTCAATATAATGATAATTTGAGTGTATATAACAATTCATGTATAAGTCACATAGAAAGTGATAGATAATAAAATACAATATATTTGCCCATAAATATAAAAGACTAAAAAATTCAGATATCAACTACCAGTATGTTGTTTTCTTATTTCAAAGTGTAATTTAAAACTTAATTATTATTATATTATTAATTAATACATATAATTGGTAACATACATATAAAAGTTGTTTTAGGGGCCATCAGCAGTATAATGATATCTCTAACATTGTGTGTTCAAGTATTGTATATTAAAATATTGTGTATTGAAACATGGACATAAGTTTCTTGTACAAAGCTCTGCACGTGAAGAGATGGTACAAATGCATGAAATCTTAGCCGCTGGTTTTAATGTAGGATGTGGATATTAATGATGCTATCTATCAGCATATTGATCTCTGTTAGATTACAGTGTATAAAAAAAAGTATACATTTAAACCCCCGAAAAACGGACTCCCTGAAAACCGGAATTCTCCGAAAATCTGATGATCTTTCGAGTTTCCATTCCATTCCATTTTTTTCTCTTCTATAACAAATACTTCTCTGAAAACTGGAATTCTCAGAAAACCAGACTTTTGGTCCAGTCCAGAAGGGGTTCAGTTTTCAGGGGTTATATTGTGCATTTGAATGGCAAATGATGTCTGTTTGTGAGGAGAGGTCATTAAAATAAAAGACTGTAGCTAAGTAATGTAATAAACAAACAACAAACGCGTTACTGTGGGGAGGGAAGACAACATCCAGTAACTCGGATATAAATAAACAATACTTGATATAACAGTAGAACATATTCAGAACGTACAATATTTAATGATAGAAAGCGTAAGAAAATAATAATAAAAAAGGCACGATATAAAACAGGCACTTAATCGTTATAATCAATACATAAATAAAAACAAGAACTATTAGACTGCTTTCAAAGTATAGACAGTCAAACCTGCGTTTGAGACTTCCTCCGAATAAAAACCTCCCTGTGAATAAAGGCCGTACATCACTTATTATTTAGAACTAACTGACCTCAGGATAAAGGCCAACTGTCCATGAAGGCAACATTTTGTCTTTTCCAAGGGTGGCCTTTGTTTGCAGGTTTGACTGTATACTGATATTGTTGATTAACAAATAGTACAAGACATGCCTGTAATATGTTGTTATAGAGCTGAATTCATTTTAACCTATTTTATCAATGTTTTATGTGAAAATAGTGGTTAGTGGTCCACGCCATTACTGGCCAATTACCAGTACAGACATCTTCTTCATATAGCAACCAATGTCCTCATGTTAAGAACTGGGCTGTCCAAAGTGTATCTAAAATCAAAAACACTCAATGAATTTTGAATTTTTCTTTTTCAGAAGGTGACAGAAAGACAGATGAACATACACAGATAAACATGATCGAATCATTATATCAAGATCGTGGTTATAATCCCTGGTTTTAACGATAACATGAAAAAATAGTAAAATAATTATAATATTAATATTTCATTCTATAAACACAAATTTTATTTGTAATAATTAGCTCCTAATAATATAAATTAATACAACAAAGATAAAAACATAACATCACCATATCAATTAAAGGATGAAAAAAGAAGTTGCAATGCTTTGACAAAAAAAATCTTACAATAAATTAAAAGTGACACCATTCTCATCATCAACAACCAGCACAATCTTGCCAATCTTACCACACACTGACAGTGTAATTGTCAGCAAATCCCTTTTATTACTGACATCGTATGTTTTCACCTAACGTTCAAATTTCAACATGTTAGCAGTTTAAAGCCATGTAAAAATAAACCTAATCCGAAAATTACTGTTTGGATTATAAAGGTAAACTAACTAGATATTTACATTCAGAATCTCCAAATTTTGTTGGGTTCTCAGAATACAAAGGTTCTGGATTACAGAGGTTTTTTAGCAGTAAGTACAGTAGCAGTAAAAAAATCAGGACCATCTGACAGAGGATTCCAGATTACAAAGGTTCGGATTAGAGAGGTTCAACTGTACATACTTGTAGAATGGTCTCAAAATCATGACAACCAGCTAAGAATTTTAACTACTTCTACAACAATTTCAACTCATCCTGAGTCAATTTCTACTTGTAGTTACGATCGGATGAGTGGATTTGTCGAGCCCTGTAGTGGATATTCATTTTTTCACATTTTTGGCTTGTGTCAGTAAACTTAAATGTAATGAATGTATGAAGTGACTACAAAATGATGTATAAATCATATCATACATGTAAATGTTTATCATCAATGTTTAAGATGACCAGCATTTTGTACATTTGCAGACAAAGTCTAACATCAAAGACAGTGATCAACATTCCTATTCCATTAAACCCTTTGCCTCCTAATACCACATTTCCCTGCATCTGAAGCAGATGACTTTTGAAAAAATTGTGGTAAAGATGCCATTGCTTGTAAAAAGTAATGGCTTCTTTTGTCACAATGTTTTCTATTCTATCAGACAGATATAACCAAGTTTACACAAAATAAATTGATGTTTTGTATATTTGCTTTGAATCTGGAAGAGTCCAAAATATGCTTATGAGGCAAAGGGTTACAAGAAACAGACAAACACGTTCCTACATCAGCTAAAACAGACTTACTTCTACATGCCAACACAAACAGACAGTGATTTCTGTCTCTAAAAGAGCAAACAACAGTTAAATTTATGTAAGAGCAGAAGACAATCTTGTTCTAATATAAACGTTCTGAGAGAGTATATGAAGTTATATATGTAATATTTCAGAGTCAATACAAGTATAAAGAGTGAATATATATTTATAAAGCAATTCAAAATCTGACAACAAAACATTAAAGAGAACAAACAGTCCTGCCACTGCCCCGTCAATGTAATTGCTCAGTGAAAATTAATATACAACTTTTATCTATACATATCTACACAATTTATAGTTGCTATGCGGTACTTCTAAAAGCATTATAACACATTGCTAGCAACAACATGTACACTTTACAATACAAAAAGTTCATAAAAATTATCTGTAGTGGCAAACTTCCTTGTAAAAGAGTTCTTTTTCCCCTTCTAACTGAAGAGTTCCCCCCCCCCTCCTGTGTGAAGAGCTCTTTCTGCTTTTCAAAATATTCAATGGTATTATTATTGATTATTATTACAAAGCACTTTTACGTAACTTGAAGTGCAGTATCATATATTTACAAATCTAGAGCTGACTCAGTTAAGCTGTAACCTCTCCTGGCTGAATACAAGTTACAACAATCGCTGGGCAACACTCTTAAAAAAACGCTTATATAAAATTGCACAAGCAGTATGAGAAATATATTATACATATAGGAAGGCTTTAGTTAGAATATAAGGTACATTAATCCTCAATCTTGTGGCATTTATAACAAATGTCTTTTGCAGACTTTATACACAAAGCGTAAATGCATACAATACATATCACAATGTAACATAACTTCCTAATTCAGCATCAGACAATGAGAGCTGTCCCTATTTCTGCAAATATGTTGATAGGCACTGAATCATGTAGACGTAACTTAGAATTCCCTTCCAATAAAAACGGTAAAATTTCATGCCATGATTTGTCCCCACTTAATCTTCTCACAATCGTCCACCAGTTAACTTATGGAAAAGTTCAACATCCAATGTTTGGTTTTTATCCTGTGATCTCATTGACAAGAAGATATAACCACCAATAAATTCATGAACCACTTTGCAGTCAGCACTTAGGGAGGAGAATATGACTTTGCCTTCCTCGAAGTCGAGAATAACATTCCTTACTTCCCAGTTCACATGCCATGAACGTAAACTATCGTATCGCCATGTTTTGATAGAATCACCCGAGTTCAAATCCATACGAATCACCTTGTTAGGATGAATACCCATAAGTTCCTGCAAAATGTTCACAAAAAACTTTCAGTCAAAGATAACGTAAGCAAAAGACAGGATGTAAGTCTAAAAAAATTTCATGGCTGAATAACGATGTATTATACATGATCACATGCTTCCAGCAATTACTTCTCAAACAATAATATTGTCTCATCACCTTAAATACAAAACACAAATACAGTCAAACCTGTGTTTGCAGCCACCTCCATATAAAGATCACCCTGTGAATAAAGGCCATTCTTTGAAAATCTGTCATTGATTATTTAGAACAAACTGACCTCCGAATAAAGGCCCTTATCAATAAGGCCATGTTTTGTCTTTCCCAAGAGTGGCCTTGAAAAAAGGTACAGTGTTTCATCAGAACTGAGTAAAAATAATCGAGAATAAAAAATGTTAAGAATTTATGATTTTTTAAATAAAACTTTACCTCTTTCTTTCCATTATTCATCTTGATTACAAAATATGAGACACCAAACTCTGGCAGTGCTTGCCATGCTCGAATATATGCCAATTTGGCTTCGATCAATCCCATATCTCTAACATTAGCATGAGCCTCAAATATACGATGTATAGTCTGAAAGTGTACAAAAATAATGAAAGTGAGAAAGTTGGATGAAAATTGGCATCCATTACTAAAGTTAGAGAGGACACTGCTCAGTTGCTTGTAATGAGCGATGGCTTCTTTTGCCACAATGTTTTCCACTCTGTCAGAAAGAAATAACCCAATTTGCTTACATAAATTGATGTTTTTGTATATTAGCTTTGAATTTGGAAGAGTTCAAAATATGCTAATGAGGCAAAGGGTTAACAAGTGTATAAGACTTAATATTAAAAACACACAGGTTATAATCAACAACAAATAAATGGTGAAGTATGATGTACAGGTAACTGAGGAGGAAAATTTTCAACTTTCACCCATGAATACATGTCATAATATCAAGATGTTTAAAAAGATGTTTTATTAATTAGATATCCTATCAGCTCAATAAATATTAGTTTTATTACAAATTCTAATAGTGTCAGACATTTATTTGCCAAGAGAGAAATATTAATGTGTATTTTTTGCGTTGTGCAAATCGTTAACCATTATACACTATGAGAATAAAACAGATGTTGTCTACCTGCAGTGCATACATATGGTCCTATTGTTTAACACACCATGGTGAGTGTGGTCTATAACAGAGCTTAATTCCACATGTAAAAGTTATCCAATAATATATGTTTCATGTTATCAAGTATTTCTGTCATAACATTTTTTTGTTTTACATTAACTCAGAAATTTCAAGATAAATTTCTGAATCAAAACAAGCTATTTTAAATCAGCTATTTTATAAGCAATTTTGACCAAAATTCTACATCAAAAAGGGGTATAACTCCAAAAATATAGCTTTCAGAATAATGCCCCATGTCTGGTAACTGTGCCTTGTCATGATATTCAAGTGTTATGTTGATATATTTTAAAGTGATTGAGTAATGGGCTACATAAAGATTTTGCATGACAACGACAACAGCAACGCAGCGATTGTGATAGCTTGACTTTTTCTTCGAAACAGACGAGCTAATAAAGCAATGCATAGCAGAATACCAACAAATGTCAAGAATTCCAGCAACTGACCTGCTTTGTTTTAACTTTCCTGAAATGTCTTGGAGGTACAAAATCTTCTGGGTTAATGTCCAGAGAGTTTGGTGTTATAATCTTGCTTTCTGGAGCCGATGTTGTTTTTTGCATACTGAGAAGTTTCTGCAGGGATTGTACCTCTGTTTCGAAAGAACTGTCAGCCATTGTTTTACCTTTTGAAGCTAATTTACAAGCAGCCATCCATCGACAATATTGCTCTTCCTTAAAGTACAAAAATACAGTCAATATCAAAAACCTAAATCATTTCTAATCACTAGATGCAAAAGGCAATATGTCACTAATTTTATTGAACTTTGAGCTATAGTTCCAGTAAAGTGTACACCTTCTTGTCATAGTGACCATTTGTCCCAAATAATGGCAAAACCCCATTAAATGACCAGAGTTATGGTCCAGACAAAAAATTTGCACATATATACACACACATGATAGAGTTATGGTCCAGACAAAAATCCGGACTTATATACACATGCATATACATACACTAATCACCATCAACATGACTTGGTTCTTCCTATCACAGTCATGCAGGCACAACAAAATCTATTTTACACATTTAAGAACAGTCTAACCTATATTTGCAGCAACCTCCGAATAAAATCTACCCTGTGAATAAAGGCCGTTCTTTGAAAACCATCACTGATTATTTAGAATAAATTGACTTCCGAACATATGCCACCTGCCAATAAATGCCACATATTGTTTTCCCAAGGATGATCTTTGCTCACAGGTTTGACTGTAATTAGGTTCCAGATTTCAGAACTTGACCTGATTAACAATTTTACAAATACTAAATAGACAATACAGAAGTATGTACCCATTAATGACTATAATTTGATTACATATGTCTTAGCATGAAGTATTTTCAATGAAAAGCTATTTTATGAACGGCTTTGAACATGAAAATGTTTTAATTATATTTAGATATGTTCTCAAATGAAGACCATTGTTAAGTTGACATTATCAGCACGGTTGAAACTGATAATTATATTTAATTACATGATTACTTAATACAAACAAAGGAAATTTAATATTTTCTTTATTTACTACAATAGTATTCATATTAACCAGGTGATCTTAATTTAAACCAAGATTTTGTTAATCAGTTAATGTATTAGCAGAGCTTTCAATTAGTTCAAATAATGACAATACGTAAGTCATGTCAAATCAATCATTCCGTGTTATTGAAGAGTGAAAGTCAAAGGTGATATTTTTAAAATGAAAGACAGTCACTCACTTAAGCAGAACTAAGTATATTATGAGATAAAAGGGCCAGAATGGTTGTGTTTACAATTTACCTGACCAACCCTATTTTGTGGCCCCAAAGCAAAAATTTCTAAAAAAAATTTTAAACTAAACTACTGCATTTTTTTGGTCAGGTAACGTATACAGGACAATTTTTATGTCAAGCCTAATAAGTTTAAGTTTGAAATTCTAGCTTTCTGAAACTATACTCATCACTAGAATTTAACAATTAAGATGATTTTAATATAAGAAAATTGTTTACGAACACCATTCCCTACACAGCCTCAGGGTGGAACCTGTACACAGCGTAACCTCTCCAAAGCAACATTCTTTGGGAGAAGCAAAACTTTTCTTTGAACTTGAAAGAGTCCAAAATATGTTTATGAGGCAAAGGGTTAAACAAGGACACTAACTTCTCTCAGATACAATAGTTACAAAGAGCATGGAATTATAGCTCTCAGACAGTTGATATAATGGTAGAACAAAGTCATGTAGAAGGCGATTGATATGACAGCTATAGAGGGCAGTATGATACACTCACAGTTTCGAAACGAAGCCAAATTTCCTCCATTCCATCTGGACCAGGTATGTACAACTTGATGCCATATTTCTTGTGGTGTAAGTTCACATCAGGGTGGGCCTCACATCCTGGACAATTATACAAAAATGTAAATCTATCAATCAACAATTTTATTCACAAATTTTAGTTATAGTCTCATGCAATTAGCAGACATTGAATTTAGGTTAAATGCATAGAATCAAGTTTCAATTATGTCCAAATTTCTACAGCGATAAAAGCCGAGCAACTAATCAAACATGATTTAAGAAATTTTAAGTACAAACTGTGGACAACAGGCTTAGTTATACACAGAATTCTCATATCAGCTTTGTTTAGTGCAACATAAACTACACCTGTAGGTGTACAAAAAGCATTGATCTCAAAATATAACGGCCCAAGACACCAGAACAGTATGGTATACATACCCTTAAAGTTGATTCTATTTATAGGAGTACCAGTAGATTCTTCTTTCGACCTGTAGAAAGCTACGTGTGTATCTCTAAATGAACACCAATATCTTTTGTAACTCTTCAAAGTAAACTTCTTTGGTCTGAAAATACAAGACAGGAAATTGATTCATTCTGGAATCAGAATTATTCCCTGGAAAGCTCATTTCCACACAATTAGGACAATATTTACATATTTTGGTCTGGTTAATGTAAAAATGAATACATGTTTCTGTTATACATAAGCTAAAGGTAACTATATGTTTTCATTAAAATCACCAATCCAAGAAAAAGCCACTATGTTTTATATTGCTGGACTGAAATTCTTATACCTTGTGATATATGTGATAAAATAGATATATAACCAACTATCTATGGTCTGACCTGTACGGAAAATATCAATTACAGTTTGCAGCCACCTCTGAATAAAGACCACCCTGTGAATAAAGGCTCTCCTCTGAAAAACCATCACAGATGTTTAGAACAAACTGACCTCCAAATAAAAGCCACCTGTCAATAAAGACCATGTTTTGCCTTTCCCAAAGGTGGCTTACCTTCACAGGTTTGATTGTATTCCAATGAAAACATTAGTATTTCAATTACTTCTCATGGACTACTTCTGGTTTTAATAGACACGTTTGTCAATAGATTAAATGCATTAATTGTTCAAGGACTTCCTTGTAGCATTAAAAGTTAGAAATATAAAACATCCTTTGTTACATAATAGGGAAATTATCACATCTGAATCCAACATTAATCATTCAATTACATGACAACCAGTCAGAGCAACTTCAGGTATGTTCTCCTATAAGAACATAAAGAGTTGCAATGTTCTGATAGAGAAAAAGGCCAGTAATCATGATAAACTTTCAATTGTTTTAATTCATACTTCAAGTACAGCATAAGTAGGCAATACAAAGGCATTGCCGGAGTTGATGCTATCATGGGTGAAAGTTAAAAATTTTCAAAAAAACAGAAATCTTAACCTCGGTGCCACGGAAACAATAAAAATCAGTAAGGAAAACCTGGGAAAAACCTCAGGTTTCGGAAAATTCCGGAAAACTTTTAACCATGTGCTATGAACAAATGAAGATATCACAGGATTGTAAGAACACTTGAGTATCAGGAAGTAGGATGTTGCATGTACTTACAGTACTCACTGATACGCCCATCTTCCTACCACTATAACCACTTGCATACTGATACAGTAAATCAATCCTACACTTCAAAGAAACTTGTATTCTTACACTGGTAAGACAAACTTTATTTCATAAGTACAGATACACCTGATTTTTTTATTTTATAAATTGTTTTGCAGTCCATTTTGTACTTTGTTCAGTGAGCTTCAGCCGTGGTCCAGTGGTTAATGCGCTGGACTTGTAACCCAGAGATCCGGGTTCAAATTCCAGTCACAGCAGGTCACACCCTTCTATGAAAATTTGACAAAAATATTGATTTTCCACCATACGGCCGCAAGTGTGATTTTTTTCCTCTATATTTTTAGTAAAGACTTACTTTAAAAACTTGACATAATCTGCCAATTCTGGAATATGAGTTATGTCCCCTGGTGACGACAAGTTTGATCCCTCCAGAGTTTCCTGAAGGTCAGAGAGTGCAGCATCGATGTCATCACCACCTTCCGTGTTGTTGAACCCATCCACTGTATCGTTACCCGAGCTGGATCCCGACTGTAACTGTACCTGAACTTGCAGGGCACCAAACATCATGGCTTCCTCTTCAGTACAGTCAAGCTCCTCAGAAATGATCGCCCACTTTGCTTGTTCATAAATCTGGTTAATACGAACAGCGTCATACTGAAAAATTTAAAATACAAAGTACAGTAAATCTTGTGTTAATAGACCACCCAATGGTCAGACAAAAAGTAGTCCCTTCGGACAAAGGCAGAATATCATATATCGGTCGTAATTTCAGCCAATGCCTTGCATTAGTTAAACAGCAAGCGGCAGAACATAAAACAAAAATACATATACAGTCAAACCTAACCAGAGAACACCTCCAAATAAAGACCACCCTGTGAATAAAGGCTATACTTTGAAAAACCTTCACAGATTACTTGGAACAAATTGACATACTAATAAAGGCTTCTCATCAATAAAGGCCACATTTTGTCTTTCCTAAGGGTGGCCTTTGTTCACAGGTTTGACTGTAATGCATTTAATTGTACATAAGGAATATGAGCTTAAAACAATAACATAGATAATGTTTGCTTAACCTTTACATTGAACTGAAGACAATTGATACTAAAGTATGTTCAGGAGTTTTCTGACAATAAAAAGGTTAAAATCATCCATTTAAAGTTTGAGATTCTTTCCCTAGAGAAGCTGTAATCACAAGTGACTGTGGTTGTACAAGTTGTCTCCCTTAGTCCAATACATTGATAAGATTTTGACGCTGAAATTTGATGGCAACACTAAATACTACACCACTTAAATAGACATAAAAATACTTAGCAATAAACTTTCATAAAATGTAAAACAAGGTCAAGTCAGTACATAGTGAATTTTATATTCACATTGTAGATGATAAGAAGTAGTGCAAGCATATGGTTTGTGTTTGAAATGGAAATATGTATCATGGTGAAGTTAACTGTATCTACACTGAAAGTCTTAAATCCATCTTAAGTGTATAAAATCATAGTTATGTAGATTTACAGTTTTATTGCATTGTTTAGGGTGACAATAAGGAAATTTCAACCAAAGAAAAAGAACAACATTAACTAGGTTTCAGATAGGATGAACTGAAACGTCAGTGTAATACAATGTCGGTCTCATATACCAACTGCACAGTGAAATATCTCACCTTGAGAAAAAAAATGTGTTTTCTTCATCAAAATTACACAGGTTATCATTTCAGTACATAGATATAGGAGTACAGTGGAATTGTTAGCTCATACTGATTATAAAACCTTCCCAAAAACCTGAATCATCGACATCAAACACGCACAAAGATCATACAAAAATTCTTCACCTCTCCAAAATTACATTTTCTACAATATCAATCAGAACAGATACTTCTAGGAGACAGACCAGAGTTTCCTAATTGATATACATCTTACATACATCTAGTTATCAGGGGTCAATGAATAACCTGCCTGAGAATAAATCATACCCCAAGGCATTGTGTCCAAGAGAACACATAGAAAATACAGAAGAACTTCCTTATTACGAGCATCGATATCACAAGCACCCGACTTGTCTTCAGGAGTTTTTGAAGTCCTGTCAATATTGTCCTTAATTGTGCACAATTTTCAACCAAAAAACAAATACCTTGTTATTACCAGCACTATGTTTGTCTTGAGCAGTTAGACTGTTCTGATGACTCCCCGAGATAAAGAGGTTTTACTGTCTGTTCAAGAAATTATACCATAAAGAAATCAATACCACCAAACGCTCAGTTTTTTTATGAATATAAAAAGATACAAAGATATAAAATCAGACAGCTTGTCTCCTGATGACCATACAGTTTATTATAAGTCAGTACATATGAATTCCATAAGAGATTTACCATTCTCTCTGCAATAAAATGATTGCTCCATACTTCAGAAATAGCGGACAAAATAAAGAACCATGTTCATCCAATCATGTCAGCAAAAACATTATACAGAATTGTGATATAAGGGAAGTCAAAGTTTCAGGGAGTTTACCACATATGAACCCTAAGGCATGCAATAATCTACTAAAGATCTGGGCCAAGAGTCACATCGATGCCAACAATGAAGTAATGCAGTACTCATATGCAGTACTATGAGGCAAAGGGTTAACACTGAGGCCTATCCTGGATGTGAACAAAAATAGATGTCAGACCAGGCCTCAGGACTGCCATAAAAACACTTCAAAGAAGAATATTTGCATTTGATTATTAATAATACATGACTGTGTAAGGGGCACACATTATCTACATCATTATGTAATACTAGCTCTCCAAGGACTCACATCTGATCAATGAACAAAAATACTGGCACCACTTGATACATTAATATAATCATAGTCTACTCATTACCATGGTATTTCTCAGTCTCATTGAGTACAGTCAAACCTGTAAACAGAGGTTACCCTTGGGAAAGACAAAATGCTTCCTTTATCGACAGATGGCCTTTATTCAGAGGTCAATTTGTTCTAAGTAATAAGTGATCTTTTTCTCAAAGTATGGCCTTTATTCACAGTCGTCTTTTTTCTGAGGTGGCCACAAACACAAGTTTGACTGTACATGTAAATGTTTATCTAACTAAAAATCACAGCTGTGTGATAACTGAGCTAACATGATAGTTTTGTTGCATGAAATGTGGTCACATTAACATACGAGTGTTTCTGAAATACATGCTGATATCATTACAGAATTTCCACAAAATGCATGATCACATTCTTTTCTGTACGATCCAGTAGATAAGATATGGTAAATTAACATGAAGACATTAACCGCTGATAAATACCATCCCAAAACATATTCAGCATCTATGTTGCAGAGCTTCAAAAATGTACCCTTCATCACAATGTATGGTATACAGTGCAACCTCTTCAGAGTGGACCTCTCTTGAGCAACAACCTCCATTTAACAACTACATGATTTTTTTCCTACTGTATGATTTAACTATTAATTTAACCTCTCTAGAGCAAAAACCTCTCAACATAATTTTGCTTCTCCCAAAGGATGTCGCTTTGGATAGGTTGCACTGTAACAACTTGGCACAAAGGACAAACTTTAAAATAAATAAAACAATGAAAAACCTTTACAGTACATTTGATAAAATGGTTGTAAGTTTGTACCTATTTCACAGGAAGGATATAAAACAAAATCATCTATAATATGCAAACTATCATATGATTACATATAATAGCATCATTTAGCAATTTTGCCAGTACTAGAGTTATACATTCAACCAAGATTTTCTCATTCATATGCAGGCGTTTCTACTTGTAGCAGACATAGTGCTGTCATACTGTGACACTATAGATGTATTTTTAATCAGGAGCCATATTGACAGTTTGACACAATTCATAACCATAAACCCACAGTGGATGGTGTTAGTACTAGGTGAATAAACTAGCAGCTCCATTTAAATGATAATATAAAATTACAATAAACCTCATTCCTGTGGTTAGATATCTGATTTATAGTGACAACAGTCATATGATAAATACTATACATATTCGGTACAGTTTTTTTCTCACATATGGTCCCAAACAGGTCCAGTATTCATAATTACTCATCCTTGTTGATGTTTTTTTTCAAATGTTACCAGTACCACCACAATAAAATCATAGAAAATCAACATTATATAGTTCAGTTCAGGTGGGAATCAAGTTTTCTAGCAGTATAACTAATATCTGCAAGGATAGTATGTTGTATCGTCTTAAGATGGGAATTGTCCAAGCAGAAACGGAAGCAATAAATTATAAATTTATGTTTGATAATAAGTTTATGAATTATGATGGTATTTAACCAGTTAATGATTGATTTTTTCTTCATGCCTGTTTTCAACAATATTTAAGATACAAACCAATTTGCATAATGCTGCATTATAAAAACAACAATAAACAACAATAATAAACAACAATAATAAACAGCAATATATTGTTAACACGAAGGACATTAACAATGGTAAATATTAAGGAGAATAATACACAAGTCCTGTCTATTGTATTACTTGAACACTTAACGTAATTATAATTCCAAGTTTTCTACAATTCATTTACAATTGATAACTGCAGTTATTTTAATGGCTACACATTAAGAGGAGAGAGACAAAATTACAACAATATTAAATTCCATCATAAAGCACCACAAAAGATTATAATCTGTAATAAAAACCATCATATCATATCACAAGGTATTCATTTGTATTCATAATAATAACAAATTACCATAATTCAGAAAAAAAACAAATACAATCCTGCCTGCAATTTTAAAATTAGTTTTCACAATCAGGGTTTTATATCTTAAAGCAATGAGCATCTGATTGTAGGCTGATACAACTGGCTTTTCATATTTTAATGAAGCTTTTGATGTATTAGCCTTGTTGCTAATACTAGAGTATCACAGAGGAACCAGCCATAGTTATAAAACTGTCAATGCGAATATCAAAGGGGAACCAACAATGGGTATACAACCGTCAATGCCAATATCAAAGGGGAACCAACCATGGGTATACAACCATCAATGCCAATATCAAAAGGGAACCAGCCATGGGTATACAACCTTCAATGCTTGTATTATGGAAGAAGCAGTCTTGGGTATAAAACCTTCAAGAAGCTGTCTTTGGTTTGCTATTCACAGGTACAATAACAATAGGCTTATTTTCTACAGCAGCCAAATGTATAAATAAATGTTAGGCCACACACAGAGACAGAGTCATACAATAAATGTCAGATCCACAAGCTGCAAAAGAAGTGATCCTAGGTGCACTGGTCATGAAAGAAATAGACATAGAAACAACATGATGCTCATGAATTTCAGATAAAGATATGAAAGTTGATCAGAGTGGATGCAGAATGGTGTATCATTGAGGTCACTAACCCTGTGCCTCATAATACTGCATGTCCCCCCCCCCCGCATCTGAAGCAGACAACTTTTGAAAACATTGTGGCAATAGAAACCATCGCTTGTAATGAGTAATAGATCCTTTTGCCACAATGTTTTCCACTCTGTCAGAGAGAAACAACCCAATTTTTTAAAATAAATTCATGTTTTGTATATAAGCTTTGAACTTGGAAGAGTCCAAAATTATGCTTAGGAGACAAAGAGTTAAACCATAAACATAGCAGCATCCATGTTTGTACATAGTAAGTAGACACACTTGAAGTACATATCTGAATTAAGTACTCTTAAACACAACTTTACTTAGTTATGAAATCTCTATTCAAATAAGAGGATATATGCTGAAGTAGACTGAATAAATACATAACAATCTACTTACAACCGTAAAACAGCAAGTGGGATATGGATTGGCTGACTGACAAAAATACTGCGTATGTTGGCCGACTGCCACACATCATGCAAGTCTAGCGGGAGTGAAATTGATGAAGAATTGCTGGAATGGTGTATAGCTTTATTCAATGCTAACAGTATTGTACAGAGATGCATCTTATCATTACAAGGAAGATTTTGTAGTTAAATTTTGTCCTGTAATTAGTAACTGCTTTATTATATACCACAGGGTGCTGTGATCGAAATGCGCTAATTACCCATCATGCAGTGTGGTAGTGTTATTGCATGCAATGGTACAGACAGACACACGCACACACCACTACTGTTGATAAAAACTCCAGAAAGTATGCCGGATTGAAGAATAACACAGGATTAAAGAGTACAAACGCAGAATCAGAATACATTGTATAAGCAGTGTTTTCATAGCAAGCCCTACAGGTGATCAACATAAGCTTGTTTATAACAAAGAAGATGAAATATTTACAGTACACTGTAATGATGTAATAACACTGACCCTCTGGGTGAATGGAACTTGGAATAAATTGCAAATATTTGGTGAATTCTTTGCTTACTACATATAAACTAACATCCAGGTTCCAGGATTCTGTACAATCATCTATAGATTTGAGTCAACCAGTTCGTTTTTTTTTGTTGTTGAATTGCCCCAATACCCAGCATCATATGGCAACCTCTCCAGCTTTTATTAGGGTGAGAAGACCCAAGGCGCACAATCAGGTACAACCATAAACCTTCTGTAAGCAGTCATGTTTAATGATCCCTTTCATTTCAATATCTTTGTGCAGAGGCTTTTTGGGAACTAACTACATGAAAACTATTAAAAGATTGTTAAATATGACTTCATTAAAATACAAATGTGTAATAACATATCATTCAAGATTACACTATTTTCAAATTCGTTTTACTCTATCACAGTCAAAACCTGTTTTTGTGGCCACCTCTGAATAAAGACCACAAATGAATAAAGCCATTCTTTGAAAAACTGTCACTGATTATTTAGAACAAACTGACCTCTGAATAAAGGCCACCTGTCAATAAAGGCCACATTCTGTCTCTCCCAAGGATGGCCTTTTTTCACAGGTTTGACAGAATAATGTAATTATTTCAACCAATCATTACTATCCCACTGTTTATCTTAACAACATGGGTGTAACTCATTTAAATAATTCAATCAACACAAATTAATCCATTTACTTAATTACATAGTTCAGGATTGTAACAGTTATTGTAATTTATCAAGGGAACACAAGGGCAGTATTACAATTATACAAAATAATTGCCTTGGAGACTGAAAATGTCAACAAATTAAAGATACTGCGGAGAAAACGGGTCACACGAGTCCATCAAAGTTTAACATTTAATATACACCAACAACTAAGACAACAACAAACACATTCTAAATATGAACAACACAAAAATGCCTAATCACAACAGAAAGCCAAAGAATTCTGCAAGTTTTCCCATTAATTCTACTTTTATATTGACATTTTTTCCCAATTCCCAACCTAAAAATTCCCAATTTTGGCATCACACTGCACATTTTTTCCCAATAGGACTGGACCCAGAACCCTTCCCAAAATTGCAAGAAAAACACTGTGACCCTTGATTTTTGGGGGTTTCAGTCAATTTTATCTTCTCAACATTTTCATATGAACTATATCCCTGAACTTAAAAAATACATATTAAAAACAAAAAGTTCTGTCAGCCTACCAACCCCATATTTTTAAGATGTAAGTGGAAACACAATGTTTTTTTTTGTTTAAATACTGCCTTACATTAAGTCTCTGGACTGAAACACATGTCAGAATTTTATACATGAACTGAATTCAGGTATTTGTATTTATGACACTGAATATAAACGTCAACTAATCTAAAGGAGGAGCCTAGAGAACCCTGAAGGGAGTTAATTAATTGTCAAAATGTCTAATTAAACTGTACTTTCTTAAAATGGCATCCAGTGCAAATGCCTTGTTTTAAAAGATTTTAAATTATATTGGCTAGAAACTGTAACATAAATTGTCTTATAGATGTCATAATAAGTAATTAGCTAACTAAAACATCATTCAAACAAAATAAGCAGGACAATAGGAACTCAAATGTTTAAAAAAACAACACTTTATTTCATTACAGACAAATAAACATGTACACCAACAAAAGCTTAAGACGTAAACCATCTTCATAGATCATTCATAGGAGCCACAACCAGTGGTTAGTGCACTGGACTTGTAACCCGACAATCTGGTTTCAAATCCTGGTTGCAGCAGGCTATGTGGAAGGGTAAGTTAGTACTGGTTAGTCCAGGAAAACAGGTTAGGTGAATCGGTCGCCATATATAACTGAAATATTGTTGAAAAACGGCATTACACCATTACACCCCCCCCCTCATGAAAAAAAGTTCATTCATAAACATGTGATGAATGATAACTTATAGAACATCTCAAGTTTCAGAGCAACATTTCAGCAAACAAATCCAGACGTCAGAATACCAAGAGTCTCCACAGGGGATAGAAATGTTTTTCCTTAAAATCTTACAAAAAGTTAAGATTCATATTTTATTACAAGAGAAAATTCTACTATGTCAGTTGCATGCAAATATGTTATCTACAGATAAGGAAAATATGCAAGCAGACACAGATGTGCAATAACTAAATATTCAACAAATTCCAGTGCATGCATACCTAGATATTGGCAAAAATCTACATCATCTGGCAAAAAAATGTCAAAAACAGTAAGAAATCAAAAATGAGAAGATTGAATGCAGTTGTGCAGACGGCTTTCACAGGGACAGCTTAATCACGATGCAGACAGCAAGGGCCTTATAAAATGAAACTGTAAAGAATCAGTCTAAAATCCTATGGAATATACCAGACTGATTCCTCAATATCAATAATCTAGATTTATGAGGGAAGGGGTATAAAGTTGATTTAAGATGAAATAGGAAACAATGCAAGATTAAAGAAATTGCTGCCACAGCAGCAGACAATAAAAAATGATCACAATTTCCAGAGGCAACTGATGTCAATTTCTGGGCAGACGAAATGTATCCACACCATGAAACAATTCCAGACAACAGTCTTGTGGATAAAATAAACTTATATACAGTTCTAACATTCTAAGACATTAAAATAATTCCATGCTACGCTTATTTCAGCAAGAAATGTTTGAAATCCAATAGACCCTCCAATGTTATGGAAATTACCCTAAATACAGCGCAATAAATGTAACAATTACAAGTTGTCTCATAATATCATATAATTCAACAATTATTGTCGATAAAATGCAATAAAAACGTGACATTGATTTATTATCAAACCATAAAAGATGCAATATTCCAGCAAGAAGCATACAACTGCATCATAAGAGAAATATGGAAACTTCATTCCAAACATCTCAGCTTAAGTTGTAGAAGTTTCTGAAACTCAGTTCTTTGAATATAGAGCATACATTTCTTATCCAACCATAAATAAATCAAGTTTATACTTCCACTTTTAAATTTTGAATATTTTGAAATACAGGCTAAGTGGAAAGATGTAATAAAATAATGATTCCTTCTTGTTATCAAAGTTATACACACACTGAAAAACAGTTCCATGAACTGATAACATAATGGGTGATATAAACCCTGATGCGTTCACAAATCTAAGTTTTAGCAATACCAACAGTAATTCCCACCTTACCAAACCTGATTTTGCATTGTTTAAACAAGCCTGCCCATTAAGCATAATTGGTAAAGTGTGAGTTAGAACCCCTGGTACAGTGTTCTCCGTGATGATTTTTTGGTTGAATGCATTGGCATTACGTCCACCAGCAATGATCACTCATGAAGAGAAGTTGGCAGTTACTTGCCGGGAACAAGGTTAGGACAGGTATTGAAACCTGCAGTCCATCAGAATAACTGAATTATTGTTGAAAAAAAGGGGTAAAAAGCCAGAATATGTATAAATTTATGTATTTGAAATGTTTTGTGAAGAACCTTAAAAAATTGTCACAATTATGTCAAAGGTCTTGTGACTTGTACAAAGAAGTGTGTTATCCATCAGAGAGGGCCATGCACTTTAATAGGGAGAAGAAACAAGAATTCACACACACAGAATTAAGACATGATACTGCCACAGTAAATACCACACCACATAATAAGCAGTAGACATAAATTCAGACTGAATCAGCAATTATATGATTCATAAACAATACTGTCTCATCTACAGACCCTCTCATCAATTTGTAAACATGATTACAGATGTGAGATGATAATGGATGTCAGACTAACAATATTGTACAGATTCTATATAAAATCAGAGAATTGATTTTATAGCCAGAACATTGTCAATTAAGCATTATTTGTAATGTGTCATAAAATGAGCAGAATTCTGCGCTTTTGGATGAGATAATATCAATTGCTATATGTGGATTTAATGCTTTTTTTTTTCATCAGAGGTTCTAAAAATTCATGTCAGTGTCATCTTGTGCCAATTAAATCAGCAATCAGCCATGTTCCAGAGTTTCCAACCAGGAGGAATTTAAAGCAAGTTCTCTTAGAACAGGTTTTATAGTCTGATGTTTTCTGTTTATCTGAGACTACGGCGGGTGAAAAACAAGGAGATACTTTCATACAATTAAGATCACAAAAACCATTAAAAAGCATGGAAACAATTATTAATTTACTAATTACAGTACAAGATGACAAAAAGAAGAACAAAACGTATAACACCAGGTTGGTTTTAGGCATTCTTATTTTGATCTACGGGTTCCAGTCTTCTCAGACCTTCAACAGGATAAGAAGTGAAATAAAGTTGAAAAAAGTATATAAGTTGTTGAGTTATTTTTTTACATATTTTACAATAAATAGTCAGTGTCATTAAAAATAATTTACTAATTAGGACGACATGTACAAGGACAGGAGATTTGTGTGTTTAAGTGATGGATGTTTACTTTATTTCAGAAGGATGTGCCTACAAAAACTGTTTCTGAAACTTCAGAATTCAAACTTGAAATATAAGAGATATAAGTGATATACAATGCTCTTTTTCATGTGGTAGTCTCGAGGACGTGGCTATAATAATTACCAGGATGCATTTACCAGAGTTTTTGTAGCCAATCAGATAAGGAGAAGACCTATTAATCAATTTAACCATTATATTAGCTGTACTAACAAAACTACATCATTGAGAGATGTGCATCTCAGATCACTAAATATCATTTATCTAAGATTTGGTTACAGCATAGGGAAGAGAACTGGTTGCTTAGACACTACAGGCAGTAAACTATGGAGAAAACTAACAAACTCATTAGAGTAGCACCTGTTTATGAATTTTGGTTAAATCTATTATATGTTTTAGATAAGATTAAACAGGTGAATCTCAGAGATAAAGGTATCAGTATTTTCACCCCACCCACTCCTACACAAAATCTAAAGGCGGGATAGTTTTATCTGACAGTATTATCCAGACTGGATTTAACCCACTTTGGCTTCATTTTCTTTGACCAGATATTATAAGAATGTAAAATCTCATCTTTATACTTCATGAATATAATTTCCTGCATCAAATTAAATTTGTAATAATTAGTTTGAAAGACAATGTCTCACTGGTTTGAATGTGAAGATGACATTGTACAACTTCACTTTTCATAGAAACCTAAGTTATGAGTTCCATGAATCCCTACTTGACATAGTTCTGTGTTATATAACATATTAAAAGCATCAATTATTCAACCACTGTGACAATTGTTCACCTATCAGTAAATATAAATGTCCCTCTTATCTAAAATATTTCTTTTATCAACCATTTCAAAGTGCAGTATAAACACACTCTTATAGTCTAAGTTATAAACTTCAGTTTGTGGGCGACTGTTAGCTATAATAAACTCAAAATGGGGGATGTAATTTATACAAGCTAGCAAACTTACATTAAAAAACCTGAAAGATGCAGTTAAAATGTGTATCTATTTATGATAATATTTAAACCAATCAGTGACAGTGAAATTCTCTCCACTCGAGTTTATCCAAAAGGAAGATATTCAGCTGATGTTATGAATTCTTTAAGTCATCTTGTCAAGTGGGGATTATAAAAAGCCTGCAATCTTCCTCCATTTGTTAATCCACCCCAGGATTTCATATCAACCCCCAGATTTCAAATCAACCCCAAGGTTTCTTATTGGCGGGAAGAAAAACGAACACCCACAGTCAGTTTTGATCAGAGTTTTTTTATCAATACTTTAAAAGGTTTAAACTGTAAACAGATTAAGAGATTTATCTGTTGACTTCAATAAGTTGAATATTAATTACAGGAACATTATGGAAAAGCTAAGCAGGATATGGTTAAGTATGGATGTATTGACACGACTCACTGTCAACCACATGTAGAATCCTCTAAATTAAACAGTGAGATCACAAATCTCTCACATCCAGTTTAATTCCACTCAATTTACAGGTCATACTGATGGGACACAGATAATATAATATTTCCACCAGCAAAACAGGTTCTGGAAGTTTCAGACACGTCCATGCATGTACTGCAAGACAAGTTTACATTTCATATCTGTGGATACTTCTTGCTGGATATCAGTTAATTCACTGAATGCCAACAGATGACCAAGCCAAGAGTTTTTAAGTTCAGATCAAGGAAAGACTCAAGTTCACCTGCACAACCAACTGACAAAGTGAGACATGATTCAGGCTGGTTGAGGAGGTATAACTAAAAGCTGTATCATGATATGATGATTGCTGCAATCACCCACTATTTATTTTCCTTGTCAAAGTTAAGAACATAAGCTTAATATTCATAGCATTATCACAAACTCTGCTTCAAATGCTAGATGAGTTCAAAATGATATGATACATGATTCCTGATGAAAAAAATTAAGAATAAATAAACTTTTGGATGTGACTAGTGTGCTACACTTGTAACCTGGTGATCTGAGTTCAAATTCAGGTTGCGTCAGGTCATACTCTTCCATGAAAAGTTGACAAAAATGTTGATTTTCCTCCATATGTGGAGAAGTTGCATCATTCTAGTCTATTCTATAGTATGACGGGATTTAAGAAGTGTGACAATCGACAAGACCACATTAAAGACACAACTTTAATTTCAAAGATTTTATCCACAGATTTAAATGGTGAATATGTTTCTGTATTATTAAATATCAAGAACAAAGTCTGACTAGAATGCCTGAAGTTTGAACTTAAAACTCAATACCTTGTCATGCCACCTCATGTACATCTTTGTGTGTATTTTACCATACAAAATAATCATAATTCGGACATTATTTGAGAGCAGTATGATATAAATGCCCACGCAAAGGAAGCTTGTCTTGCTGTAATGTCAATATAAAAGGTAACATCAGGTATGACTTCATTTTATGGGTAAATCAATTGGACACAGTACAAATCACAGCACATTTAAGGTGAACACATAAAATAAGATTATACAGTGCAACCTCTCCAGAGCAGCCCTCTCTTGAGCAACAACCTCCCTTCCACAACAGCATGATTTTTTCTTTACTGTACAATTTAACTATTAATTTAACCTCTCAAGAGCAACAACCTCTCAACAACAACATAATTTTACTTCTCCCAAAGGGTGTTGCTTTGGAGAGGATGCACTGTATTAATGTCAAGATGACTGGTATCATTATTATAAGTGTGACCACAGAGGTCATGTGACCATAGAAATCATGTGACTTCCTTATACGTGCATACTTGACTTGCGGAAATGAACAGTCAAGCAGGTAGTAATGGAACATTTAAGATAAACACTACAGTACTTGAAAGATGGAATATTTGTATAATGAAGCACTTGTAATCTGGATACTCATAAAATGCTTCATATTTTATTGTAAACAGATCATGAACATTGTAACTGTGGACCCTGACTACAGTGAAACTTAACCATGAGCTATATAAACTAGAAGAAAGATCTTTAAGTTTTATGTTGAATAACAATTCAGAGCTCCATCAAGGGACCATCTTCTAAATAAGGACCTTTCAACACACACCAAAAAAACATCATTAATGAGGAGGAATTTACTATACTGGTTAAAAGGGGCTGTGGGAACCCGACACAACAGAGGGAAAAATGCGCAAACTTTGAGTTGGCCGAGTTATGATTTCTGAACTTAACCTTCACCCTGATGTTTGTGTAAATAGTGATCACAGATATTAACAAACTGTCATATCATTTTCTGTAGCTAACATTGATTGAATCATGTATATTTCTCAGTCAACAGTATTTCATTGATAAAAGTAGGATGTATGTCAATACATTTCAGCAGACATGTTGGTAACACATTCTGACACATACTTTACTCCTTCCTCCTCAAAAGACCTGTCAACATCCCAACAAGATTCAGAGATGATGCATATGGTACCCGGCCTCCTATCTTCATGTCAGGGACAACCTAGTTACCAGGTCAACAAGCAGGGAACCAGTCAAAAAGATGAAAACAGCTGTCAATACAGAACTGATGTTTTTTTTTTCATACCATCAAAACAAAACACTTCACCATGAAAGCTGAAGTACTAGCCTGATTTATATAGACATAAACTTGATGTAAACATTTGTAATATTATCTTACATACACAATTTATGACTTTCCTAGCCCTTCAATAATATACAATGTTTTTCAGACTTCACATTCTTCTCCACATTCACATAAAGGTCTTTATTGTTTTATCTCATTACAAAAACAGCCAAAACAAAAATGGAAAACAGTTTCTAGGGAATTTCTGTACAATTTAACCAAATATATAAATGTTGTTCCATCAGGGTAATAAGACATTTACTATCTCTTATACATATGGATTTATACAGTGCAACCTCTCTACAGCAACACCCTTTTGGAGAAGCAAAATTACGTTGATGATGAGAGGTTGTCACTCTAGAGAAGTGAAATTAATAGTTAAATCATACAGTGAGAAGATCATGCTGTTTTAAAGGTGTTGTTGCTCAAGAGAGGGCTGCTCTGGAGAGGTTGCACTGTAGAACTTGATTGCACAAAGGAGTTAAAAAGAAACACATAGCAGTAATTGCAATGCAGTTAATGACAGTTCACATGGCATACATTACAAGAAACAGCATTCAGAAATCTAAGGACACATCCAATCTTAAAAGCTTATATCTAACCAAACAACTGCAAGACCTACTGTAACCATGGAGACTTCTATAAAGGGTCAAATATACAGGGAGATGATCACCATGGTAACCACAACACAAGAACCTATGTCTGGTATTCCCCACACTCAATAAATATCAAACAGTATATAAACAAAGTCAGTCTGAAGTCAAGACAAATTTATCAACACTAATAACAAACCCACAAATCAGAGCTATAAACAATATAACATCAAAATAAATTAGACCTATCACTGAATTGTGATTAAATACCTCCCCCCCATAACCAACCGACCAACTGACCAACAACAAGGGTGATTCCAGTGCATCCCAAAAACTTTGTTTGCAGCTGTATAAAAAAGTTAGCATTTTGTTGTCATTACTAAAGAAATTGATAGATGCTAGAATTACAAGAACAATTGTCTCCATAATGATAATCAATGTAAATCAATGTCAAACATGATAATCAATGTAAAACTTCATAAATTAATGTAAAACATGAAAATTAATGTAAACATTAAAATCAATGTCAAAAATCAGAAATCAATGTCAAACATGAAAATCAATGCAAAATTTAAGAAATCAATGTAAAACATGATGGAACTGGATGCTAGGTGTAATAAATAAATATATTAACATAATAATCAACAACAGAAACCACATTGTTTTCATAATGACTGCTGTCTATAACAGCTAACTATACAGACAAGTTTAGTTTAAGAAGACAGATTTCTCACACAATCAGCCAGTCTTGGAATGTTCTAAGGTAATCAAAATACCGAATTTCTGAGCTGCTAAGCTATATATAGCCAGTTTTATTAACAGATATTTATATTACGCTAACAGGTACGTGTAAACACTAACAGAAAAATTCCTCAACACTAACAATTCTTTATAGAAAATAATATTGCTCTGACACTTGGTTTGGGTTCATAAATTTTTATCACAAAATACACTTTAAAATAAAATTATTTCAATCATTGTGTACAGTATGATAATATAGAACAGGTCTGTTCATCCTGACATATATTCACACATTAACTTCACTGTGATGGTTAAAAGTCAGTCATGAAAACCAGAGGAGCTACTTATAACCAAAGTAAATTAGTTACTGAAAAAAAAATGTAGAAATACATTCTAACTTCTATGTATGGCCACCTCCAAATAAAGACCATCCTGTGAATAAAGGCCATTCTTAAAAAAAATGTCACTGATTATTTACAACAAACTGACCTCCAGCTATAGGCAACCTGTCAATAAAGACCACATATATCTTTCCCAAGGATGGCCTTTGTTCACAGGTTTGATTGTACCAGTATGTACAAACTAGAGGGCAAAGGTTACCTGAAGGAGAGAAAAACTCCTGCTCTATATAATGTACAACTGGCTTTATTTGTATGTTAATATCGTCAACTTTATTAATATTTGTACTTTAAAGAGAGGTTATATTCACATGGTAACTGAAATCCACAGGTGGCTGTGAAGTCATGTTTCATTGTAGTCATTATGAAACATCTCGTCAATCAAAATACTCAGATATTCCAAGATGAATATTTATTAACTTATAAATAATTCCCAAGCTTAGAAAATATTCACTAAACTTCACAGTTCAAATAAGACTATAAAACCAATCATTGTTTTACCAAAACTAGCTGAACCAGACAGTATCAAACTATAAACAGAACAAAATGAGACATTAATCAATTAATTAATTAACTAATTTACTTATTAAAGTAAGCTACCTCAGGGATCTATGAAGATAAATCAATTAGAGAGGTACAGAAGAATAAAACTAATTGATGCTGAAGGATCAGAGACAACATTAAAGCAACCAGGTCATAGAATGTTGGTAAATTTGAAATAAACTCCACTGGATGAGTAAAAAATTGAGTAAAAAATAGACCATTTATACATCAACAACATGAATTTCATTAAATTAGATACTGATCATTTGCAAACCAATTTTGTGTGAGTTTTATATTGAAAATAAAGTAAACGTTGGTTTGAGCATTATTTTTGATTGACTGTATGTCAACAATGGATTATCATTCAGACTAAGATCAGGCCATCATTTGCTGATACTGACATCTGAGGATAATCCTCTGTTCAAAGCAGTCATTTTACCACCAAGAATGCACATCAAAACCTTAAGTAAAACACAGACACATTTGACAGACATGACACAGTCACCACGGATAAACATGACACAGTCACCATAGATAGACCTGACACAGTCACCATAGATACATTGTGACACAGTCACTTTAACCTTTTGCCTCATAAGCAAATTTTGGACTCTTCCAAATTCAAAGCAAATATACAAAACATTGATTTATTAGATCATTTTGCTCTGACAGAGTGGAAAACATTGTGGTAAAAGAAGCCATTACCCATTATAAGCAATGGTTTCTTTTGCCACAATTTTTTCAAAAGTCGTCTGCTCCAGATGGGGGAAAATACAGTATTATGAGACAAAGGGTTAATGCAACAAGCATGTAAAACCAAGATGGAAGTCAGAATAAAATTGTGGTACATGTTCTTACCTTAGGGTTCAAATCATAAAAGTTGTAGAATTTGTACTTCAGAATGGTGAAATCATTGTCACGTAGACCTTGTTCCATCAGTGACCGAGATGAATCCAGCCATCTGAAAAAAAAAATAATAAAAAAATTTACACACATGCAAGGCTTCTGGTATCAGGGACTTGGGAAATAACAACTAGACTCCAGACCCCAGGGTCACAAGTTAAAATCCCATGGACTGGGCAACTAGTTTTACCATGTCTCCACATACAGTACACTAAGCACTGATTGGTGACCCACGATACAATAAGGGAGATAAGTGTGAGTTTTTGTTCATAATCAGTATAACATTAAGGGTTTGAATTATTCATCATCCCTTTTGTTACACTGTAACAACTGTTTTGCTCATATCATCCAAGTTTCCGTCAGTTAAATTGCTCCAAACCAACCTGATCTGAATTCTTCACAAACATTTTAAGTACATGTAAGACAATTAATCAGCTATTTTTCATTATTTTCCTCTGTTGACATTTAACTGACGGGAAATTGACAGTAGATTATGATTCCAATTTAACTGATTATGATAAATTCATTTTTAATACTCCATCAATTTTAAATTGCATCAAAAACTGATTTATGAGTTAGCCATGAGTGTCAATAAATATCAGAGTAAGTTATAGTAATTGTTTTGTGTACATTAATGTAACGTTATCAAACTAGGCAGTATATCATTAAATGAAGAAAAGGCATATTCATCCGTTATCCTGAACCAAGATACATCAAAGAGGATCTTATATTTACAGTGCAACCTCTCCAAAGCAATAACCTTTGGGAGAAGCAAAATTATGTAGTTGTTGATAGGTTGTTGCTCTAGAGAGGTTAAATTAATAGTTAAATCGTACAGTGGGAAAAAATCATATATAATCCTATAACATATTAGTTTATTACATACCATAAACATACTTCACTATGTTATTAGGCTCTACAATGAATTAGAAATTTTACATTTTCAGGAATCAGGCTCAACTTTGAGGTTCAAGTTTTTAACTGACAGGCAAGGAAATGTACATCAAGAGATTCTTCAAGGTCTACACTCATATGAAGAAAATAATAGCCTCAACTATTTAAAAAACTTCATCATGAGTGTCTTTTGGGCAGGAAACTTAATATCTAGAAAAATGATTATGTATCTCAGGAACCACAAAGATATCCTTAGATATCCATCATTTATGTTCCATAAAACAGGTTGCACTGACTCAATAAATAGTGGATATCTGGAAGTCTTTCATTGTATCAGATAACGTCAACACTCCATTCTTTTATTCGTACCAGGTATACTTGTAGAGAGATAGCTGGTCAATTAACTCATTTATGATAATCCACAGATATTACACCAATTATAGAGCATCTATCAATCAAACAGAGTACAGCAAAATCTTCTCAAGTTTTCATAATTCAGACAACACTCAAACAAGAAAAAACACTTGAACAAAAAAAATGAAAATCCCCCCACCCGCTTTAAATTCCTGAGTCCTCTGAAGTACAGAAATTCTGTTTTTCCTACTTAACACCATAAAATCAACCATCAATTCGCAATGGTAACACTTATCAACTTGAATCTTTACTTTTTTGTGAGGTTGAACAATATTTAATGGTGGAAGGTATGAAAGATGGCTACAACATCAAAATGACTCATTAACTGTCAATTTATACCTCTGACTATAAACAGAATAATGATGCATCATGGAACGCCCTCAAGTGATAAGCACTGAGACATTTTTTCTTTGAAATGTAGAATAACTGAAGCTAGCCATGCTGATCAGACAGTACTGGGAATTATATCAGTCGGCTAACTCATTAGTCAATCAGTACCATTGTGTCAGAATACTAACAGACTAGACATTATTGATGCCGCAATTGATAATCAAACAGTTAAAATTCTTAAAAATTCTGACATAATAATTTACAAATTGTATAAATACAGTCAATGTAACGACCTCCAATAACCAGAATCAACCTGACTCCAACAAGTGGCTTTAACAATTCACTCTATTACATGGACCGAAACAGCTTTTAATACATGTACAGTCAAGTCGGTACAAAAGTCACCTGTAATCAAAGACCTGTCCCCTAATTAGAGGCCTGTCATGTAATCTGAGACCTGGCCTGGCTGTTACGCTAATTAGTTAATTCTTACATCAGTTTGTAGTTCATGTTAATTTCTGACTGCTGATCTCATTGAATAAAGACCACTTCTGTACTTTCCAGGCTGGCTCCGCAGTTATAAAACTTGAGAACAATCTCTTATGTTCAAATCTCACTTCCATTCTCAAAGTATAATGGTTGAAAAGATAGAGCTGATTAATGTTTAAATACATGTTCAGGTCAAGTATGCTGTCAGAATAATGTATCAATAATATCATTATAGTCTGATCATATTTAACTTGAAAAAAATAAAAGACAAAATATGAAATTTGGGTTTGGAGACCAATCTCAAGTTTTATAACCTCGAACCCTGGTCTTTATAACAATATAAATAGTTTTACCTTGTGACTCAGGAGGGAAGTTTTATCATGAATTAATAGATAGATGAACACAGCTAAAAATCTATAGTAGAGGAAATGAGAGTCATAGTTACCAATTTATTTAGGTTGAATCATCTTAAAAAACAGAGATTGGGAGAATAAGTATTTTACAGGCAAATCATACGGTCAACATGGCAGCACGCTGAGTTATGAGTACAACATGACCTTACCAGTTAACCTGAGACCAATCATGATAGACCAGATAATTTAATTACAAAACGCTTCAATTTTATTGGTGTTATCTCACATGTTTTATGTCCTGGAGGTGACAACAGAGATGAACCAGAACATAATAAGTTTACCAAAATGACAGATGGTGTCGTATGTCCTATAACCTTAATACCAAAATAATACTGACACACATCTTGTTTCAGAGACAAACTCCGCACTTGAATGTTATCATACACTGCATATGTATAGTTGATATACAATGTTTTAAGTTATGTAGGTACAGAATGTTTCCAGTGTCTGACTTTGTAGAGCAGGGCTCCACATTTTTTTCAGGCTACTCATCCTGTAGGACATCCAGTTAAGAATTTTAACTAGTTCTATTGCAATTTCAACTCATCCTGGGTGAATTTCTACTCCTATTTACAAGTGGACAAGAGGATTAAGGAGTGGACTAGAGGATTTGTCAAGCCCTGTAGAAGAATGCCAAACCGGCCAAACTGCCATGATTAAATTACCCAGACAATCAGTGTAGATAAATTCTAATTAGTTGGAAACTAAATCATTGATAAAATGGAAATCATTCAAATTCTAGCCATTTATTGTAACACGTAATTTAAAACTTCACACAAAATACAATCACTGTAGGAGTCTCTAATATTCTCTTCAGGGCCACTTTTCATTTAGAGTCTGAAATTTGCTTCTAGTTGAAATATTGCCAAAAATGAGATTTCTTGCAACATTTGCACATTCTTCAAAAAAAAAAAGTAATCTTTCAAGATGGCATCCATGGCTTTTTCCAATTTTTCGTTCACAAAACAAGAATCTAAGGTGTTTATTCCAATTAGCATCAATCTGGTGGGAGAATAAACAAGCAGAGGTCTAGAGAACACAGCGCTTACTTTGACCTTCAAAACGACATCTTTTGGGAGATTCAAAATTGTGTTGTTGTTGACAGGTTGTTGCTCTAGAGAGGTTAAATTAATAGTTTAAATCTTACAGTGGGAAAAATCATGCTGTTGTTGAAGAGGTTGTTGCTCAACAGAGGGCCGCTCTGGAGAGGCTGCACTGTATTATAATGTATGGCACACTTTGATACAGTGTTCAAGCAAAATGCAAACTTAGAAGCTTACTATGAAGCATTCTTCAGAAATTATATTTTTTTTTGTTTTGACAAAAAAATCACTTAAGTGCATGACTAGCAGGAACAACCACAACTTGCAGGATCATGCATCATACATACTTCATTGGTTGGTTGGTCGGTCGGTCGGTTGGTTGGTCGGTTGGTCCCAATTTTGTGGGGGTATTTAAACACGATTTAGTGATAGGTCTAGTTGAAACAATAAACTATTTGTAAAGGCGACAGCTATAATAAGTAAAGCTCAATATACTTACGCAAAGTTTATTCTTGCTTTTTCTAAGAAGTTTTTAGGTCTATTGAGATGTTGAAATGCTTCCTTTGTTGAAACTGGTGGACTGTTGGCTAGAGCAGATTCCATGGCACTTTCAAATGATAGACTGTACATAGATCCTGGGGACATGGTTCCATTCATCACACTCATGTTACCATTAGGGGACAGGGTGTTGTATGGGGAACCAGGTGTGCCGGGAGTTCCGGGCATGTGCCCCAGTGTGTTCTGAAATACACAGAAGATGGAATACAGTCACTGTTCTAAATAACCAGTGATAATTTGTCAAACAATGGCCTTTATTTACAGGGTAGTCTTCATTCATAGGCAGCCACAAACACAGGTTTGACTGTACATGTAAAAGCATATCATATGTTGAATAAAACATCACCATGTACAGTAAAACTCACGCTACTGATGACCCATAAACATGAACTTGGACAATATTAGTTATAATATCAGAACCAATCATTAGGAAACCTTATTTTAGATCAATACGATCATCTTATAATAGTTACCAAACTTTGACAATCTTCCAGAGGTGATTTATACAGAAATGATCGAAGTACAAAACTCTCATGCCCACAAAAAAACATTACATAAAGTGTCAAACTATTGTTCACAAGTCATTTTCTTGGAAAACCAAAGGTACTTAATGGACATTTGTAGTCCCCTGACACACTATTGAGAGTACACTACTATACAGCAATTCTCCAACAGAGTCCAATCAATGAATGGTGTCAACGCATTGATGTCAGTGACGTCCAACATTATACGACCATAATTGTACCTTGTGTCTGAATCATGGCAAAATAGTAATAAAATGTATAATGAGTGAAAAAGCTGGCATATTTGTATGATTTATGAACATTTAATAACATGACAGAAAAATTGAGGTCAGAATCTGGTCTCAAAAATCTACATATGAACAGGAATCACTTTTCCTAAGAGATTCATTCTTACTGAAAAGAATATTGTGTGAATGATATACAAGTCGTTTTTTCATTCCATACTGAGAATATTGATGAGTTATGCCATACAAATACCACAGCTGACAAAAAAACCCATTTTACACATTAATCTGTTATGTAATTGATGAAACATGAACGATTCTGTGTGGGTCAAATAAGAGTTCTCAACTGTATCATGACAACAATCATGATGTTGTTTTCTGTTTCTTTTCAAACAATTATACATCCTGGGATCTGGTGTCAAGTAAAACACAATAACAGGCAAGCCAGCTTTATTGTTATTTTGGTAAAACTCTTGTAAATAATACAGTGCAACCTCTCCAGAACAGCCCTCTCTCGCACAACAACCTCCCAACAACGTCAGCATGATTTTTTCCCACCTTACAATTTAGCTATTAATTTAACCTCTTAACCTCTCAACAACAACAACAACAACAAAGAACATAATTTTGCTTCTCCCAAAGGGTGTTGTTTTGGAGGGGTTGCACTGTATGAAACTAGTATACCACATTGACATTCATTGATCTTTTGGCATAACCTTGGATTAATAATCACGGTTTTAACAAGAAAACCAACCAAGCTAAAATCCAGAAGTTACTTAAAAATGGAAAATCATTTGTTACAGTATTGATTGAAATCAAATATCAAAACTAATAACAGTTAAATTATCCACTGATCGTTATATGATCAAAGAAACATGGGTGACTAATATACCTCAGACATTTTTATTTTACACAAATTCCAAATAAATCGATTTTTCAGTAAATTACCCCAAATCATCATCATCAAAAATACATTCAGTAAAATTCATGATCAGATCAAAATAATTTTGTAAGTACAGGTAAATGCTTAAATGTTTCTCATTCATCACTTCAAGAAATCTTGATGCAGCCACAAAAAATTAAGATTTGGTTTTATTATGTAGATTTCATACTGAAATAAATTTACCAGATTTGTTCATCAATTCGAAAATTGAGAGCTGGCCTAGTTACATTACGTAGATAAACCATCCACATACAATGTATTGTTGTATGATATTTACCATATATGGTTATATGTGAATGTTGTGAGCTGCTTTCATCAACAAACCACAATGTATCATAGCAATAAATGTAACACCATCATTTACATGACAGACAAAACATAGATATTTGCGCACTTAACATAATATCCGGACAAATCAAAGCACTGTACAACAACATGACAACATGTAATACCAATCCAGGGACTTTTGTGCAATTTTGGAAAGGGTCTGGGTCTGACCCAAATGGGATGTGTGGTGTGATACCAAAATTGGGAATTTTTAGGTCCGGAACTGGGAAAAAAATGTCTATTTTCAATTGGGAAGGGTCCATTTACTGGACCCAAACAAAGAAGGAAAAAAATTGTTGCAATCTGATAAAAAACGATCAAACTAATATGTCTGAAATTCAATGTGACCTCAGCAATGAAATGACCTTGGCCTAACTAACAAATTGTCTTAAAAGGTCAAAGGACTCTACATTAACAAAATCTTCATTTTAATAGACACACATTTCTAATCAAACCTCTGACAGAACTCTTCAAACAGGCATAAAAATGTAAGCTGGTGTACAAGAAAATCTTAGAAGGTAATTAAAGTAGGAGTTAATGCCATCTAGGAGAGAAATCAGCAGAAGACAAACGCCAGGTGCATACGGGTGATTACATCATCCCATAATACAAACAATAGAGTTGTTTAAAACAGAACCTGAGAAAAAACTAAATATCTCAACTTGAGACTTAATTATAAGATGAATCTATGTTTCATTGAAGTTTGATGTAGATTTGGCACACAGCTTGTCTGACATTAAACATCTTGGCTTTATCTTCAGCTAAATTGTAACTGACAAATATAATTTTGTAAAAAATATTTCCATATCATATGATTAGACACCCATAAAATGCTGACTTGCAAAACACTCTATAAACTTGACTGAACAAGAATGATTTTGTAGGTCAAGGTCATTTGAGACACTAAATTGTAACAAATGATCGCACACGCAGAAATCTTTGTATCTAGGACTATTAAGATCTAGGTTAAAGAAGATAATTTAACAAAAGTAAAAAAAATGTATCATTCTGTATGGGAGGTAATTATCTTGTCACTTATCATGCTTCAATACAAAAGAAGGTCAAGGTCATTTGACATGAAGTATATTGTAAGTTAAAATACTATCAGGTGCAATTAGTGCAGTTTATTGTGAACAAATTTATTCAATTAAGTGCATATAAACATCTTAATTTCATTTCAAGGCTATGAGACAAAATGAAGGTCACATTATAACTACACATAACACACACACACACACACACACGCTATATTTGATACCCTCGTTTGACTTGATATCCACCAGTACAAATACGTTAAACCTCACAGACTTAAAATTACAAATCAAATAGTATGTACATGAAAATATCTATTAATCTTAGTCTCAATATAGCTTGCAGCAAAAACCACATAAATCATTTACAGGTTGGATGGTAAAACAATTGTTTACAAAATGAAGGTGCAATGTACGGCACATAGATCATCCTCATGAATATTCATGGTCTGACATGTTCTTTATTTCTTCCCAATAAATTCAAATTTTACTTGAATTAAAAACTTCACTCAACCTAATACATTGCATTGACAATTTTACCAACAAATGGCATAAAATATTGATAAAAAGTACAGCGAAATGCGAAATACGATTCAAAGGTTGTTTTGAATTTGTTATACAGTTAAACCTGTGAAAAAAGGCTACCCTTAGGAAAGACAAAATGTGGCCTTTATTTACATGTAATCTTTGTTCTAAATAATTAATGATGGTTTTTCAAAAAAAACCTTTATTCACAGGGTGGTCTTTATTCGGAGGTGGCTGCAAACAGAGGTTTGACTGTATAACAAACTGAATATACGAAATTTTCATAGAAAAAAGAAAAGTCTGACCTGGAGCCCTGATTAATTATAGATTTATAACAAACAACTGAAGCATATAATTAATTTCATGAATCATACAAATTTTTTCTTGCTATAAATCTAATACATTCAGAATATTATGAGGACTAAACCTGAATGTCTGCTTAATAAATAAAGCAACAACAAAAGTTATAATTGTATGTGTATAACTTGCATCACAAACTTATGACAATTTTGAGAAATAATCCCAAAGCTGCTGCAGCTGTTTCCATCACTCTACGTTTTCCGAGTATTATAACGATGATGTATATGTGCGTATTAAATCTACACAATTACATTCAAACAAGAAATCAGACATTTCTCACTGAATCTGTGCAGAATTTGGGACAAGTACTGGGCCAAGTTTTACCAACTAAATCTAACCATCAAGTTGCTTCTGTGAAGTTTCATATATCATATAAATGTTATGATTTTGACAGGAATATTTATTAAAGCTTTTTAACTTGACATCATTATAAAGTTAGACCATACCCTCAATGTAAATAACGTTTATCCAAGTTAAACCTTTTTTAAAGATCATCTTTATATACCTGGATTTATGATTGATGAAAGCGATCCAGGTCACCTGATAATTTTTTTTACAAAATGTCAACAATCGAGGTAAAAAATTATACAAAACATAAAAAATTGTAGAACCAAAAATAGATTTTTATTTCATTTATGTAGTTAAATGCTCATAATGATTCTTACCACATTGATTTTAAATTTATCAATTTAATAATTGAAGAATAAACTTTTAAAACTGAATTTAAAACTCGTAAGATAAAAGAGATTTAATTGAAATGCAGCCAAAATCTGTAGCATGTAAACATATTGAATAGAATCAGTTAAGGATTCCAGCACGAGGAATGTTAATGATTGAACATTAAAGTAGGAATATCTAACAGTGACCATAAATACACTCAAACCTGTGTTTGTGGCCACCTCCGAATAAAGACCACCCCGTGAAGAAAGGCCATTTAATGAAAAAAAATCATTGACTATTTAGAACAAACTGACAGCTGAATAAAGGCCATTTGTCAATAAAGGCCATATTTTGTGTTTCCATAGGGTGGTCTTTGTACACAGGTTTGACTGTGCATGTTACTGTCACACTGCCAAGTGAACTGTGTTAAAATAACCTGTCTGCATCATTTAATTGAATCAGAACTTTTACTGAGTATGTGTTTTGAAAACCCATCACCTGTAGTCAGAATGAGATATCTAAAACAGGTAAACACTATCAGATTGGCTGAAAATAACTTAATTAAACAATGAAATAAAATAACAGGTGCTCTTTTAGATGGAAAATAAACCCTATGAGACCTTCCAGTAGTATACAAAACTAAACTGTCCCATTAAATTAACGGCAGAATGTCAGCAGACATAAATTGATGGCAGGAGTCTTAATTGTAAAGCTAATTACATAAAATAACGTACAGTGTAACCTCTCCAAAGCAACACCCTTTAGTGAGAGGTTAAATCAATAATTAAATCATACAACAGGAAAAATCATGTTGTTGTTGCTCAAGAGAGGACCACTCTGGAGAGGTTGTACAGTACATCCAAAATACTTATAGCCATACAATTTTCCATCAACCACAAAATGATAGTTTAAAAACATGTGATTGCTAAACTAAAATTTGGTGTGTCTAAATTTTACCAGGGATGTGAATTAATGTGCAACGTAAGTTAAACAATGAAAATTAAACAGAACAAACAATACTTAAAGACAACAAATCAACAACAATTATAAACAACAACACATAAACATATAAACAACAACATTTGAACAACACATCTACACATACTTACATAGTCATAAAATTGTCCGAGAGATATCTATGATAGGAGATCAGGAATAAGTTTTAAAATGAATTGAAAATAGGAGATAATATCAGTGAACTAATACAAACACATGGTGTTCTCTTAACAACAGATCTGCAGTCAAAAAAACAACAATAACCCCTTCACTGTTACCACATCATACAATTTATCAAAAGACTAGGCCAAATGACCAGTCATATATACATAACACAATTTTGCCACCAACTAATTATGGATAACATGGAAGTTCTATATTGAATAAAATGTAATATAAAAAAGTTATTTAACATTCAGATGAAAAGTTACATTGGTGATTAAACTGCAAATAGCATAATTTTCACACCTGACATATGTTAGAGCTGTAGTAATTATCATGAACACATCAGATCGATCATCAGCAGTCATTATGACTAACATTACATTAGATAGCAATATGAGCTGACTAATGTCAAGTCCAGGTTAGTGAAACATAATGTTATATTAACTGAAATACACTGATTGGTACAGCATCAAGTATAGCACATAAAATGGTAAAACTTCAACAAGACACAATACTAGGTTTTTTCTCGTTCTATATCAGGGGCCATTTATAAGCATCTTACCCTCTGGAAAAAATCTTAAAATCATGCAGTTTTCCCCTAAAATTCAATATACATCAAGTTTTTTCTTCCCCTTTTTGCCAAAATACCGCATTATTTTTCCCAAATTTAAGAAAAAGGTCCTTTCCCCTACCTGTGAAAAAAGCACTGCTTTCTTGTACCATATACATCATGTACATGCAGATTTTTTACTCCACTGAATGTTTTAGTATGTAAATGTTACATAATTTACATCATATGTCTTATATGATGCTAGAAGATTCAGTTATGGGCTTATCATGTAGAGTCTAAACTCTGGTAATAGTGACAGATAAATGAAAATAAATCCAGTATTAGAACCTGAATGTGTTCAATCACAGCTCTAAAAGAAAAGCTAATGTGAAAATAAGTGAATTTACATCAAGTCAAGCATTCTTATGTACTCAATATCTGACAGCAGAGTAAGATGATCTGTTGTGTAGCAAACAACGCAAAATATTTCCAAGTCAAAGTACCACATCTTCTCTAATAAACTCCCCCAGGATTAAAATTAATTTGTGAACGTAACAAACTATTGTTTGAACGAATTTTGATCAAATTTTACACAATTCTGAAAGAATCGTTACCAAAGCATTTATGATAAGTTCCGATTTTTCAGCATTGCTCTATAGGAGCATTCATTAGAGTGGGGAAATAATGAGGGTGGGGTTTTGATTATGGTGGAAAATCAATTAGGGTGGGGCATTAATTTGGGCAGGAAATTAATTGGGGTGGGGCATTGTTAAGGGTGGGGCATTAATTAAGTTGGGGCATTAATTAAATACTTGGAGATTTGTCAAAGTTCTGAAACCAATTGAAGGAAATTTATAAATACTTACTGAGGGTGAAGGACCCTTTGGGCTTCTACTGTAAGGACTTAATCTATCCAGACTATTTTGTGAATTATGATCCAACGTTCTATTTCCATTCACTCCTAATGTATCGTTCCCACGTGAATCCTTTTTCTTTTTCTTATCTTTCTGATTCAAATTTTCTTTAATGTTCTTTTTTAAATCATCTTTATCAAACTTTTTCATCAGGGATAATTCCTCAGGATGTCTAATTCCTGAAAATAGAGATAAACAAAATAATAATTAGAACAGATGTTAACAATAGGAAGCTGGTTAATTAGTTTGTCAAGATAAACATCTAAGTATGTCACATTAGGTCAGCCTTTCAAAAATTGTACTGAAATCCAAAAAGCTGGAATAAAATGATTAGTTTGTTTTTATGTGACTTATTGTCACTGGGGTTTAACACCTTTTTTCAACAATTCTTCAGTTATATAAAGTGACCAATTCACCTAACCAGTTTTCCTGGACTGTATACAAACCAGTACCAACTTACCCTTCTACAAAGAGCTGGCAACTTCTCCACATATTGAGTAAGATCAACATTTTTGTCAAATTTTCATAGAAGGGTATTACCTGCCACAACCCAACAAGTCCAGTGCACTAACCACTGGACCACGGTTCTTGAATAAAATGAATAAGTTGTCAAAATTGCTAAAAGAATTTTGGAGTTGTATATTATTAGTCAGTCATGTAACTACAAACCAACAAGGATGACCTCAGTTATATATATAATTATATACATGATTGTTATACTGGGTGAATGTCCTACTGTTGTTCAAGATATCTAGCCACTTGGATCTCATTTCCTGATTGTAAAACAGAATAACAAGTGGTTTAGTGAACACATAGACACATCTTTGTTCATAATCAATAGACAACATATATTACATTCAATTTGCAATCTGAAACTCAATGAAATGAGAGCCAAAACAAAGAAAGATTTGAGGAAAAGAACATTTTCAAATATTTAAATAACAATCCAGTACAACTGTATATACAGCAGTACATCATCAAACTTGACTTAACCCTTTTCCCCCGTAAGCATATTTTGGACTCTTTCAAATTCGAAGCAAATATACCAAACATTAATTTATTTAAGAAAATTGGATTATTTCTCTCTAAAAGAGTGGAAAACATTGTGGCAAAAGGAGCCATTACTCATTACAAGCGATGACTTCCATAGCCACAATGTTTTCAAAAGTCATCTGCTTCAGATGCACGGAAATGCAATATTATGAGGCAAAGGGTTAAAAATGTAAACATTCAAGATTCAGCCATCATAATTATATCCAAAGGTCATACTTTCAAAGATACATTGACATCAATAACAAGAACCAATAACTAAATAAATTGAAACCAACTGAAAGCATTATTTCATTCCATTCCTTTTGTCCCCCCCCCCCGGAGTGTTCTCATTAGGAACCATCAGCTGACCCACAAGCCACAAAGTCGGGCAAAAATATTTTTTAGGGTGGGGGCATACCCTTGAAACCCCCCCCCCCTAGAAAGCATATTACTTTTCTATTTAAGCCTACTCAACAAATTCCAAATGAGAACACTGCAGACACAGGACAGTATGCCTAGGTTTGACTGTCCTAGTAAAATATTAAATGACATCATAATATACATGAAGATGATTTATTGATGAGGACTTGAACCATAAACTAGGGCTGGATATTGGAACCATACCAACCACTTCAAAATGACACCAAGTGCTCCAGTCAGCAATACTTCAAGTTAATAAACTCTCCTCCCCAGGATAATTACACTAAACATATTGTTTCAAGGAATATTCAGCCAAAAATAGACCGAGACGTTGTATATAATTACGTATGAAACGATAACATTAAGCATCATTAGATGCAGTATCGTGCATTATCTATGTGAGCGGTAGGTCTGGCCTATGCCAGTCACGTAAAAAAGATGACTAATTCATAGTTATATCATTATATTCACATGGAATATAATCTAGTTCGCATGAAAAGGTCACATTGAATTGAGACTGGTAAATATATGAATGCTGCTGTACTTCTGAACAAAACTTTTGGCTAGTTTCCCAGAAACTAATTCAGTATAATATTGTTCCATATAACTTTATATATAAAAAACATTACTACAAGCACATGACGTATGGGTCGTGTAGTAATATTATAATCATAACTGATGTCTGGAAGCCAGAATTTATCTCAGTAACATCCTTCCGGCAGCCCAGTTATAAAATTCCCTCCAGTACTGTATAATCTCAGATTAACTGATAAGCATGCCAGAAAATATCATATATTTATGCTTCAAATGCACAAACACACACAGAGCTATTGATACCAGATATTAACTCTGTAAACTAGGACTTAAAGCGGCTTTATTACATTCTACCATATTATAACAACATTGTTCAGTTTGGGAGGAAATGGTTTTACCAGATATTCGGGCTTCTGTAACTTGTCTTTCTGTTTTCTGATCAATAAACCAAAATTACTTCAGTTTATGTCAACATCTACAACAAGATAATGGTTAAAGGTCAGGTGTAAAAAATTGACAAATATTGGGATCACAAGGTCAATGGACAATTTAGTCACTGAAAATCGTGACACATACTGGGATCACAAGGTCAATGGTCAAGGTCACTGAAAATCGTGACACATACTGGGATCACAAGGTCAATGGTCAAGGTCACTGAAAATCGTGACACATACTGAGATCACAAGGTCAATGGTCAAGGTCACTGAAAATCCTGACACATACTGGGATCACAAAGTCAATGGTCAAGGTCACAGTTAAATCCTGACACATATCGGGATCACAAGTTCAATGGTCGAGGTCATTGCAAAACCATACAAACATTGGGAAAAAGCTTTAAAACAGAATAACCAGAGACTACTTAAACGAATGATTATCAAACCTCACAGCATGTTTGATTCTGGTCAGTAAATGACACTTTCTTCAGTAACAGTAAATAGCTTAAATGCCATGGTTATAATGGCCAAAAGGTTGAAAACCATTATCTTCATCAATACCTGGACCCTCAATCCCTGATCCAATAAAATAAATTAAACTGATAGGACGATTGCCTAGTTGAACCATGGCAGCCTCAGATGCCTAACATTCCTTAAAGATGACATTCATTAAAGATCACTATGAAATCATCTCATCCAGCCACGTTCATTTTTGGACTACAATAAATAATTTGTACCAAACTACTTTCATGTTATGTCAGCATAACAAAATGGTGAGGAAATAAACAGTCAATTTGTTACATTATAAATGAGCTCAACAAGAATGTGATGTTAAATTATTTCTAACAAAATCTATAAGTCTAGGGAAAGATGGATTATTGAATGTTCGTTATAACAAGACAAAACTTGAATACCTTTAAATGATTTCAGCCCAATGAACAGCCAGAATGAGCATCATTATTGAATATTCTCACAATATTTATAGTCATACTGTGAGAAAATATGACTCACAGATAAGCACTGAACATAAGAACTCAATGTGATGTAACAAACCTATCTGTAATACAGATCTCTAGGGTTTGTGAAATCATCTGAGAAATAAGTGTTTTTAGTTTGCGAAGCTCTCCACCAGCAGACAAAATGAAAATACAATTCTTGATTCATAACAAAAGATGGTAAAAAATGTTTTTAGAGTTATGAGGTAATGTACATTCTGTTAAATTATTACATAGAATTCAGACATAAACTTTCCGACATAATCATTATGTGGCATTCAGTGAACTTTCCAACATAATTATTATGTAGCATTCAGTGAACTTTCCGATGTTATTATTATGTGGCATTCAGTGAACTTTCCGACATAATTATTGCATAATTAAAATATTGTACAAGTCCAAAGTAAAATGAACATAAATAGCGGTTTATCAGGTACAAAGTTAATTGAATACTAACTGTTACGAAACAAAAAAAAACAAATCATTGATCACACTTCAAGCTACAAAATGAAACAGAATTATTCAGTGAACAAAATGAATCAACAATGGTACCACTCAGAATAAAACACACAAGAAAACAGGAAGAAAATCAGAATTTTAAGACATTAAAGGTTCTTTTATACCATAACATAATCAACAACATACTTTGTTTAGCACCCTGAGCCATTAAGTTTACTTAACTTATTTCTTGGTGTCTTAAATGAATGGATTTGCAACACAATTCAACAGAGAATTACTAAACATCCTCTAATAAGTAAGCATACTTAGGCCTTTCATTTTTTTATTCTATGCTTTACGAACCACCCGGGACACAACATGGTCGTAGAAGGGAAAAAGAAGTAAAATTTGAATGAGATTTTTTTGGTCGGCAAAGATGAATAATAGAATTTCAAGCCCAAAACTTAACAATTTGTCAATGTTCTTTACTCTACATTTGTAATGAGTTCAACCTACAAGGGCACCGTCCTTATTTTGACCACAATTCACAACATCAATTTTTACTGGTCAACCATTGATACTTTTCAGCCAATTTTCATTTAGACCCAGTTCTCATCATTTGCAATTGATCATGACATTTTATCTTCTAAAAAATTCATCCAGAGTGGAGAGAAATTTTGAACTATCAATTTTTTTTCTGAAATCATGTTTTATTTGGTGGAGGGTGTGTAAAACTAAAAATCAAAAGAAAAAGGCCTTGCTAACACAGCAACAACAAAACACAAGACTTACACAGAATGATCAAACAATACAACAATACATTTTTCATGTTCAAAATACATGTGCACCAAACAATAGAGTACTTAAGACACGTGAAATCAAATGTTTAACAGCTGTATTGTATATTAATGCTTTCACTTTAAATGTGAATTCTTCTCAAACAATTAACAAAGACTTTCTATGGTATTTTGTGAGAATTTATCACGAAAAAGACTGACAAATGAGATGAAGTCATACATGGATGTAGATTTCAAGAAAAAATAGGGACTTTAAAGGGTTTCTTGTTGACTGAACAAAAGAATGTCATGACAATAAGACACTTCAAGAAAGTACCGTTTAATAACTTAGAAAGTTTCTCACTATAGAAACAGATTCATAAAAATCAATGGCTCTATAAATCTACGAAAAATTCTTTGTTTGTCTCTGACAGAAAATTCATTTGTATAGAAGTCAATTCCAGAATTTTCATTACTTAAGATGGCAAGACACATTTTAGGATCCACGGTAAAAGATGGGGTTATTATAAGAATAATTCATATCAATATAATATTTTCACTCTAAGATATTCAAAATATCAAAGATTCAGACTAATGACGTTCACCAATAATTGATGAATCAAAATCCAGATAGAATCCAATGTAAACATGAGATATGACGTCTTATTCCTAGTCTTAACAGCGTGACGGTATAATAGTGACATTTAGAGAAATTCAGAGTCTAAGGTTAAGTTTATGAAATCTTCATCAGTGTTCTTCAGACTAGAACATGTTTGGACATATCTATCAGATATGATTGTTCATGCATCAGAAAAAAAAGAGAATTTCGCATCAAACATGTGAGATGCTAAAAAGCTAATCAGACATGGCGTAATTGGAAAAATTCTGGTTGGGTAGATAGCACTCATGTAATTTATAGCGTAGATAAATTTCCCCTATCCTCTAACAACAAAACAAGTTCCACACTAACATATAGGGCCATCCTTAAAAAATTGTTTGTTTGCTGTAATGCAACCCAACAATTTTTCAGTGAGTAGGTAGGTAGGGAATTTTTTCTTTTAAAAATGCCAGAAAGAAATTATGAAATAACGACAGAGTAAAAATAATTCATTTACTTAAAAAAATTTGAGTTGTGGCGATATTTAAAAGTAGGTCACATTACAGCAAACATAATTTTTGTTCAGGATGGCTAGGAAGCACACTGATTTTTTTATGTTTGCTGATTCATAAACTTGATCAGCCAATCATCTTCTTTCATATCCAATCCAAAAATATACAATACAGAATGTCGAATTCATCAAAACATAAACAGAGATAACTTCATGATTACTGCCCTTTGATTTTTTGCTTCCGAGATTGAATAATAAACCTGAACTATCTAAAGGAATGTGAGTAAAGGTAAGGCATACTACCAGAATAAAAATATCGTGAGTTGATTTGTAAATTACAGAGAAGAAACTATGCATGTGTTCCTTACAGTAATCTTTACATGCCAATTCAAAACATCTCTGATCAACTGTAAACAAATCAATATAACATTCATCAATCAATGTGTACTAACATAGAAGATTGTTTTTCAAACAGAATATTTAATCAAACAAGACCCCTCCCCCTCCAAAGAGCAAACAAACGAACAAAGGACTTACACACACGCCCTCACACACACATATATATAGTGTAAGAATATATTTGTCAATTATATACACACACTCAGTAAACAGAATATTAAAATAAACTGAACTGAAAACTTATAAATATGACAACAAATGGTAACTTCAAGAAAACAAATTTTCAAATTAACGCAGATGTATGCACATGACTTATAAAGTATTTCTTCATAACACTTGGATACATTGTACGTTTCCAGATGTCTCCATAATGAATGCAGAACTGGTCTACAGTGATTGTACACATTGTATGTGCAGTGTAAAACTGCATACTTTCTGTTCTCTGAAGGTTTTACATCTGTAGAAATGGGGCAATCAGTTATAAAGAAAGATAATATTTTTTTCTTTGAACTATCAAGTTATTGTCCCTTTTTAGATTCAATATGCATGATAAAAGATAATTAAGCACTATGGTAGTACAACAAAGAGCAGGAACCACAGCCTACAAGTGTCAGATTGCTTTAACCTTTTGCCTCATAAGCATATTTTGGGCTCTTCCAAAATCAAAGCAAATAAACATCAATTTATTTCAGAAAATTGGATTATTTCTCTCTGACAGAGTGGAAAACATTGTGTCAAAATAAACCATTACTCATTACAAGCAATGGCTTCTTTTACCACAATGTTTCAAAAGTCGTCTGCTTCAGATTGGGGGATGCAGTATTATGAGGCAAAGGATTAACAGTGCTGCAATATTGTTACATAACAACTTCTCACAGTTACATGATGAATAGTGTTTGGTGTTGTGTTAAAACTTGGTTAAAAATGAAATGTAACCTCGATAAGCCATAGATTCATTCAATGAACTTTAATTTTAAACTTCTAAAAAGATTTCCTGTCAGACTGAACAAAAATCCATTGTATGAAAGCAATGCAGTGTTTATATGTTGGATAATTTGAAATCCATTAATATGAAAGTTGACCGTGTATCACTGAACAAAGATGGAAAGTCTTTACTGTCATTTTACACAACAAGCCCAGTGACAGGCATTGGTGAAGAATTTAACCTAGAAGCACAGGACTTTGAGGAGCTTCAGGTCACTGCCTCGTAAACGTAGACTGTAGCTTCAGTCGGTACCTGAAGGATGGACTGCTAAGACAGAGGGCAGCACTGTGCCAGGTTTAAACATAACTTGAAGTAATACTATGTCATAAGTCATGAGGTACATTTGTACCAGGTTTAAACAGAAGTCATAATTTCTGTACCACTGAAAATTTGCTAAAGGGATGTACAGCCAGACACACAAAACATTTTCAATGCTATCTAGCTTCAAGTTGGTCGAGGATCTGAATTCATTATCAAGATGAGTAGGTGTATCAGTAAATGATCTCTATTTCTCAGACTTATTGTACCAGCAACAGGTATCTGAATAAGCAAGTAGCTGGCATTATTTTGTTATCATCAATAGTTAACCACTTGGCACACATGATACATCCGGTTCTGATCTACACTTGATAACAATCCTACAGTTCATCTAACAACTTGAAACCTGCCAGCAGAGTTTACGTCCAAATCCTTCTTATACTTTATTACATAAAATCAATTGAGATTTCTGCCAAAAAATAATGATAAATATAGAGACATGATGGCATAGTATTTGTTGAGGTCTAGAAGTGAACATCTATTAGTGCCAAAATTGATAAAGTTTGTAATAAACTATGGTAGGTGGAACAGAACAAAACAGAATTCCCGGATAAGTCTGACACATGCAGCATTTCTCTATATGGGAAAATTTAGGGAGAAAACAGAACATGCGAGTTAATTTGATAAATGGACACAATCATTTTTTTATCAGATAAAAATGTTCTAACTAATTTTATCTAGCCAGTAAGACAAGAAATCACTGAAGCAAACATTGGAAGGTCATTATCAGTATACAAACAAACATCACAAGGCAATAAGTCAGCCAACTTGGCACAGTACACTAACATACAGAAACAGATTATTGATAATAGAGAATTGATCTACAGCCTATTCAATTACATTTATAAGCAAATAAATACAGGTCAATATTTACACAAGGTCAACTACCTTAAGTGGGAAAGTTAGGAGACCTGAAGACTTAATAATGAAGTATTACAGTTGACTGAGAAAAGAGCACCATGGAAGCATGAAGGAGAACATGAACGTAAGAAGCTGGTTTGTTGAGATGGTGTGATTTTTTTCCTTCTTTGTTTGGGTCTGGTAAACGAACCCTTCCCAAAATAAACACATTTTTTCCCAATTCCAGACCTAAAAAATTCCCAATTTTGGCATCAAACTACACATTTTTTCCCAATTGAACCAGACACGGAACCTTTCCAAAAATTGCAAAAAAGTCACTGGATGATGAAATATTTTGTCCTAAAGTGGTAAAAATTACAATTTGGGCATACAATACACCAAACCAACTAATCAACATGAAAAAATTATTCCATCTTTGCATTTATCTTGACCCAAATACACACACATACCAGTACTATGTCTAAAACTCGAACACTCAGCAAAAAAACCTGATAATAAGAAACCTTCTAACGGTTCCTGGATGAAAATGATTGACAGTAATCAAATCGAGAATATTGAGAAGCCATTTTATGTGACAAATTAAACTGTGAATAATACCAACAACAAATTATCGTGAATTGTTTATCAGGATCTCCGAACAAAGCGTACAGATTGTGTCTCAGTTATTAGTTTACCGATTATTCTGTCCCAACCAAAGAATTCAATCAACAACACAGTGTGTTGTACATTGAGTTTCACAGATTTTTTATGAAAACAATCATCTATAAAATGTGTGTTTAGGGTTTATTTAAGGGCGACAATGAGAGATATGATACTGCCAGTGAGATATCAATACACAGAATCAATGAACATCGATGATCACTAATTCCATTTTATCGCTAGAATTTGCATATAAATACAAAATCTCGCATTTCGAGCGATAAATCATCAGTTTATAAACAATAAATGATATTTGCAGGATTAAGTGATACTTTTCAAACAAACAAAAAATGTTCATATTTTGATTGGGTCTATATTACTGTAGTTTCACTGGCATTTAGCTGGTCTAATTCACTGTGTTAATTCCTATTGATGACTTTTAACAATAATCATGTAATAAGACATACAGAAGTTGTAATAAGATATGAACTTTAACAATGAGCAAGAAATTATTAAGAAAACATGCAGCTACAGGCATCTATATAACATCTGCTTTTTTGTATTTCCTTCTATTTCTTTATGGGTTGTTTGGCAACTTTTCCTACTTTAAATGGTGGAGGAAAACCCATGAAGAGACCAATATTCAGTAAGCCAGCGGGAAAGCTTCCTCACATGTGAACTTTAACTGGTACCGTACGGGATTCAAACTCACAGCAGTGATGGGCTAGTAATTACTGATCACAGACCATAACCACTCAATCACTGAGGCCAACATAACAACTGTAGCAATGTGAACACATAAGGATATCCATAAAACTGGTGCATGGAAAATTGAAATTATGTGAAGTACAGTAAAAACCCTGAAAACCGGACCCTTTCCGGACAGGGCCATCTGTTATCTGAGAATTCCAGTATTGAGAGAACTATTGATTATTGAAGAGAAAAAAATTGAACTTGAAAAAATCGTCCAATTTTCAAAGAATTCCTATTTTCAGAGCCCAGTTTTCAGGGGTTTTACAGTATTAAAAACAATCAGATAATGACATAGAGGGACCTTACTATTCTACAAGAAATGGAAACCACAGAAACTCATCAAGCAGACTATATAATAGCTTACCTAATTCTTTACACAGATGCTGAACTGCATGAAATACATCAGAACTAAAATCTACACGATTATCTAGAATTTGTAAATCTGGTAGTTGAACACGGAGGTTTTTATGCATTGGCGTGAAGTGAAGTTTTGCGTCTGCTTGCACATTACACTGATCCAGGGTTGACCTTGACCTTTTGAGCCATCGATTCCTTTCTGGCCACCATAATGCATGATCTGACCAATCCATAGGAAAATCTGAAATACAAACAAATAAAAATAATATGAAATTCACTAAACATTAAAATATGGTGCAACTCAGATGATAAGGATTGTATTTTTGATTAAAAATTCTGTCATTCATGAAACAAAGCATGCTAAAACAAGAGCTCCGCAGAGCAGTGCCAAATGCTCTAAGACCAAATTCTAGGTTAAAAAGGAGCATAACTCTAAAAACATAGCTTTCAGAATAATGCCCATTGTCTTGTAACTGTGGCTTGTCATGATAATCAAGTATTCCAAGTGTCGTGTTGATATCTTTAAAAGTGTTTGAGTAATAGGCTACATTAAAGTTTTTGCACAACACTGACAACAACAATGATGAAGGTGTGGCAATCATAAAGCTCGACTTCCAAACAGACGAGCTAAAAACACAGGAATAAAAGAAGCTAAAAACACAGGAATATAAGAGTTTATGAAAACCATTCTCAGTGCAACCTAAAAGAGAATAGATCTATATTACAGTACATAAAATCTCCCTTAAGATTTGTTCCAACAATTTGGAAGGGACCAATTTCTATTATCATTGGCCTAACATCAAAAATCACATCATAGAGGAGACAAAATTGCACAAAATTGAAGTAAATTTCAATATAAATATTCTAAAATAAAATGATTTCCATGTGATGTGAGTCTATCTTGTATGATTGCATGCTAGCATGCAATTTGTTACAGAATATATGATGGACTTGTTATTTTGCAGGGAATGGGATTTTATTTTTTTTATTCAAATTACAGAACATACTGAACACCATCATTATGGCAATATTACAGTGCAACCTCTCCAGAGCAGCCCTCTCTTAAGCAACAACCTCCCTTCAACAAAAGCATGATTTTTTCCCACTGTACAATTTTAACTATTCAATTTAACCTCTCTAGAGCAACAACCTCTCAACAGCAACATAATTTTGCTTCTCCAAAAGTGTATATATTGCTAGGAGAGATCACACTGTATATCATCTTGCACAACACAACAATTCTTTACACAATTTAATAATAATCGTACATTCGGGGACGTTTAATCACAGATGGTTGTAAGGACAAACATGTGTCACTCGATATAATCCAATTACACATGCATTGATCACACACAAGTTTCATACAGTATAATAGTACATGTTACTTTGTACATTCTGGTTCTGCAACACTTTACAACTAAATCTTACAAACTGTCTATGAAAAAATCACAAAATTGATCAGTTGATGAAGCAATTAATATCACATCAACACAGCCAGAGTCATTAGGTATTTATACCAGTCGAGGAATATCTCAGCCATACACCTCAGGGTTAGAACAACCAACTTTCCATAACCTAGTTGGACAGCTTCCTAACATGTGAATTTTGTGGGATTCAAACTCACAGCGGTGAGGGTCTAGTAATTACTAGTCAGAGATTATACCACTCAACCACAGGGGGCCCTTTATATGAAACCTCCTCATTCTGACTAGTTGGTGATACAATATTACTGCTGTGTATAACATATTGTAACAAACAGCAACACTGATCAATTCCATAACTCTAAAATAACAAAAACCTGCTTATAAAGAATCAGGGTCAACCACTTCCCTTAATTGAATACAAGTCATGAGTTTACAGCACATGTTATAATAGGTGACATTGTGGGCATTACAAGAGATACAACAATGGATATCATAATAAAATGTTGGGTGTGTTCATGAATGTCTGTCTGTGAATTGAATTACAACAACAGTGAACATCATATCTTCCTGTCACAAAGGTGTAATAAGGCAGCATGGTGTAACAGTAAAAACTGTCACCCCATATCAGCCGCTTTATTGAGAATGAATAACAGCAATGAAGATGGAACGATGAATATGGAACGCTCATGAAAAACATTGCATAAATGTTTGATTCTATTAGCAACAATACTACACCATCAGGTACTTCAGTGTTCTTTGAATGGATACGTACACCACCTGCTGACACATTGTTAGGTATTGATATCTTGTCATAAATACAACACTTCCTCATAACTATAGAAATCATGAGCAGTGGGAAACTTGTATAGGAAGTATGAACATGTAACAGGAAATATACCATGCTTCCATTTGTATCATAAGAACAATTACAAAGTTAGTTTGAAATTTGATCTTTAATAAAAAAAACAACCCTTGTCAGCATGTTGATCATCAAAAGCTAATGGAAGCTAATGGAAGCTGACTTTCAATTCTATACAATATTTATGTTCAATGTTGTCCTGTAAAACCCCTGAAAACATTACCCTTTCCTGACGGGGCCAAAAGTCCAGTTTTCTGAGAATTCCAGTATTCAGAAAACTATTGATCATTGAAGAGAAAAAAATGGGACTTGAAAAATTGTCTGATTTTCAAAGAATTCCAGTTTTCAGGAAAATTCAGGAAAATTTTTAATCATAGAAATAAATTTAAGATAAATATGACAAGATTCAATCCACACAAACAAAATACAAGCGGAGTAAAAGCTGGGTGTTTGAATTGCTTACATAACAAGTCTGAAGAATTTAAAAGTACACCATGCAACACTGACCAGAGAATGAATGAATAAAATGCGGTTAACCACAAAAATGAATGCGGTTAATTTACAGTAACAGGGTACAATTTTGTACAGTGGAGGAGTGTGGGTGGGTGGGGTAAATATGTTTATACAATTACACACAAGGCCATTGAATACACCTATTCAATATATAAATTAGACCCACAAAGATTGCAATTATATTTCTATCATCATATTGCATTTTAAGTCGTAACTAAAATCCAGGGTAAAATTGAAGCACTCTCATGCAGTCTTCAAATACCCCCCTTTGAGTATCATTTATAAAACAAACTACCTGTATATTGGATGTATGATAGTTTAAGTAGCTGTATCGTATGACAATTAAACAGGCGAACCGCAGATTTCATTTTTTCTCCATTGCCCGAGGTCATATTTACCCATAATGCACCAATGATTATATTCCATCGATACAATCAATACGATAAGTAAGATATCATCAATCAATTTTCTAGACATTTTTATTATATACAAGCAAGTATTCACCTCTATAATTACCTTAGTAAGTAAATACACTGTATTTATGATAAAAATCTTCCTTCAAAGGAAGAAAGCTATAAACCAATTATAGAATTAAACACCAAAATAGACTTACTAAAAAGTTTTTTTAAAATCTCTGGCAGAACAAAAACAAATTGAAAAAACAACAGATGCTCACCTATAATCAAAATAATTAATCAAGAGAAAGTGACACATTTTACATTCGGGAGAAAAAACAGTCACAAAAAATTTATTCTCGTATGAAAAAAAAAACAGTTCAACCATGATTAATAAAAAATACATTCATTACGAAGCAAAAACTTGTGACTTCTAACTTTTTGTGGTAACTTGATTCGAATGAAAACATGCTATGATCCATTATACTCGAACATAATCAGGTTTTCTTGTTTCATTTTAATTTTCCAATGTGACACATTGGACTCCACCCCCTTGTCTCATTAATGACTGCAACTAGTACTTAATACGCCATCAAAGACATTGAAGGACCGCTTCTATCAAAACATTGAAACTCCCCTTTCAGTTGCCCAGTTACTATCGTAATCATTAAGAGCCCTTATAAAATAAAACATTACTAAAATGAGAATACAAAATGTAAACACTATGCATAATACTAAATGGTGCCGAAATATTTCTAATTAACAAGAGAATCGATAGAATCAGTAACACGGTGTAACACAGAGATCACCATAAATAAACATGTTTATAGTAACCGTGGAATTTAGAAAATGTCAGATAGGGAAATTAAACTTAAGTCCACTTCAACCTTAAAACTTAATTATACAATACAACGAACTGTCTGTACTGGGGAGGGAGAGTTTCCAGACTATGAAAGTCTATAGTGCAGAGTTTCCACTGCATTGATAATTATTAGGTACATTTAGCGTGACATTCAGTAAGAATATGCAATATAATACTTATGAGACATTTTTGAAGACATTTGCCAAGGGTCTCTGTGGTTGAGTGGTTATGGTCACTGACTGGCAATCACTAGCCCCTCACTGCTGTGAGTTTGAGTCCCACACAGGACCAAATTTCACATGTGAGAAAGCTGTCAAGCAAACTTACGGAAGGTTGGTAGTTCTACTAAGATATATGCATGGGGTCTCCCACCACAGTTTAAGCTGCATGGAGTGTCACCAAATGGCCCTGGCTGTTGGTGCAATGTTAAACCCCAGTGAAAAAAAGGCCTTCACTAAAAGTGTTTAATGCAGATATTTTGCTCAATGTTTATGGTAAAACCATTTGCTAAGTTGGAAATGAACTCCAACCATGTCACTTATAAGCTCAACAGGACAGTCATGATTAGGTACAAAAGTTAGCCAGCAATTCATCAAATCATGTTTCTCCATAAATTGTTTACCATTAACATCAGTTTCACCAGTCGACATATTCGATCTATTTCACTGCCTACTCCAGGTGTCAACTTATCACCATAATGACTGTGAACTGTCATCTTAAGTGGCAGCCCTTTCACCTCCGTATGACAGGGTCCTCGTGGTTTATATATCAAGGGATCGCACAGCATTAGAATATCCCATCTTTATGTACTCAATCTGTTTTCAAGAAACATAGAACAAAAATCCTTCCAACTCGGACCTTACATAGCATAAAAACCACAGGAACTAACTCATTCAACATTAGATTGTACCAGGCATTCGTTACATGGTACGAAACATTTCACATCTAGTTTATATTGACTGCATGGTGAAAACACTCAAATTCAGTCATATACGACATGAAATTTGTCAACCAGAAAAGTTTCAAATAAAATGAGAAATTACGGGGATCAGAATCATGGTAAAAGAAGGACACTCAAACACTGAGAAAACAGAATTCACTTGCTTGAATAGCCTTTTGCCTCATAAGCATATTTTGGACTCTTCAAAATTCAAAGCTTATGTACAAACATCAATTTATTTAAGAGAATTGGGTTATTTTTCTCTGACAGTGTGGAAAACATTGCGGCAAACGTAGTCATCACTCATTACAAGCAATGGCATCTTTTGTCACAATGTTTTCAAAAGTCGTCTGCTTCAGATGCAGAGGGGAAATGCAGTGTTATGAGGCGAAGGGATGCAGCCATACCGAGAGAGGAAAACGAGACATGCTGTTTATAAGTACTGCATTTTTACAGCCAAAACTTTTCTGTAACCACTCTCAATCTAACATCATGAATAATAAAAAAAATAATTTATTACTTAACACGCACTGATTTATATAATTTTATGAACTGTTTTATATTCTCACTTTGATCAAATATATAACATTAAAACTGAGTGTCTACAAGCAGACATACTTTTATACTTCGTCAGTGACTTCATAAAACTACATCTAGATATCTAGCCTACCAATCCTAGGATCTAAAACACAAATCTTGATTTTTACTCACAATAGGGATCCAGAATATTTGTCTGGTACTTTTGTACCAAGGCTGAGATTTAGAATATTTATGTCAAGTTTGGAATTACAAAACAATTACATATTCACTGCATGATTTCAGCAAGAGACACGGATCATATTCATGTCAGCATATAATAGAACAATCTAAAATGACTTTCAATGAATATCATGTTGCTTTGAATAATTTGGTAATATGTTGATAACACTGAGTTACATATCAAACACACGTAATGATAATTATGGCATCCTTTCAGGGCCAACATTTTTTTTAACCTTTCCCACTTCTTTTTAGTGAGATTCTGGAATGTTGAAAAACAAAGCTTACATACATTGTAACTATTTGTAATGTCTCAAGCTATAATTTGTAAAACATGATGGCACGAAATGGATTCCATAGATTCTCACAGCAATGACCATCATGCTGTAATAACATCAACAGTATATAAATGCCTCATAATACTGCATCCCCCCTTTCGGATGCAGACGACTTTTGAAAACATTGTGGCAAAAAAAACATGGCTTCTTTTGCCACAATGTTTTCCACTCTGTCAGAGAGAAATAACCCAATTCTCTTAAATAAATTGATGTTTCGTATATTAACTTTGAATTTGGAAGAGTCCAAAATATGCTTAAGAAGCAAAGGGTTAAACAACTACCACTCAAATACTGGCTAAATATTTAAACCACAGTGAAATTATACCATGAATAATTAAACCCACAAATACATCATATTATACCGGACCCGGTATCTACTGTATCTTATTTACACATTTCACTATTCACCAAAAAGGTGTGGAATTTTAATGGTTCAGATCAACCTACAACCATTTTAAACACTAATTATACAGAAAACGAGGTCAAAATCCATACCATATTCATATGATCAGAAATGTTGAAATGCACCACAAATGGCTTTATCAGTGATTTTTTTGGAAAATCATAGAGCAATAAATCAGAAAAAAGGGAAATTAAAATTATTTATATAGCATTTTTAGGGGCAAATATAACTGTTCTGGGTTGGGGGAAACAGCCGATATTCAACTGTAAAGTATACGGGGAAAAAAATCACTGTCTTATAATAGTGTTTCTATATCTATTTATAAAACATTAAAGTAAATCAGTTTACACCATACCAGCAAATATCATATATTAAATTAATACAGCCAAATTTATATTCCCCAAATAATCAAACATCAGTAGTTTACTGTGACAATCTTTGATAAAAAATTTTGACAAATTCCTTCAATTCATCAGAACAGAAAGACGACACTAAACGGAACATTTGAAGCATGCTAGCCATGTTAAAGTATTTCTTTTGTTTCTTTAATACTATATCTATGTTAATAATAACATATTAAAACAAGTTGAATAGTAGATCAGATTATGATGTACCCATATATACAACACAAAGATAGATTTATAAGTCATCAGGTAATTAAACAAAGATCGATTTAAATTCATTCACACATTAAAGTTTCATAACTCTAGTTTAATGTATTTATTATTTCCATAAATCAGTCAGTAAACAAAGCAGAGTGTTCTGGCAGAGTTTTGAAATAGAGATGACCAAAAAGTACAGTTTTAAAACCAAACCAGGTTTGAATTTTGTTCACACCAAATTAACCTGTCATTGGATTATGATATAAGCTTTACTTAGACTTCTCTGATAGCAATAATTCTACAGGAAACCTTGTTCTATGTCTTGTGTCACCCAGAGGTGTGACTGCCACAAGTGAACAGTCAAATCTGATATCTAAAGTACATTAATTATGTCTTAATAATATTAGGATAACCTGATCAAGTTTTTACCAACTGCTCAACTAAAAATGACTAATTAGGTTGCCCTCTTTGGAACAAAATTGCAAGGATCTGAAGGTTAACCCATTCCTATAAAACATTAGCTGATTACTATGTAGACAAACCATGATATCAGGTGCTACAATATACCAGAATCTAACCACTGACTGAATCAATCAATCAAATTTTATAACTCTACCAAGTCAGTCAATTATGTGATAAAATTAAAGATCCACAAGAAGAGACAGTATGGATTTAACATTTACAAACTTAACAAATTAGATGACACAAGTCATGAATTATAGATCAATTTAACTCGCTAGGTGACCATTTCAAAAGAACAATTATTAATTACAACACAAAACAATCAAACACCCTAACAATCAGGTCAACAGGCTAGAAGCAATTATAACAACCCTAAAGTTCTCAGTAGATACCCCTGGGACATATAAACACAATTTTCCAATCCCATACTGTACATTACATCATTCAATTTAATAGCCTAGTGTCAGAAGCCTAGTGTCAACTGACTGGTTCATTCCATTCATTCATAAGTTAATGTACTATAATTGTTGATGTTTCTGGATGAGGTCAGTTGGTTTCACCATTAACTTGGCAAAGTAAGCATATGTGTATTTACCTCATATGAAAAAGGATAAATATGCCTGTGTCATATGATGAGACAGACAGACATCACTGATGAGACGAACTACAGAAACAAAATGAATCAATGGGCCAAAACAACATAGCTAAGAGCATTTGTACAGTCTTTATTTGTACTCAGCTATTGAAGTCATACTTAACCTTATCCAAAAATAAATGTCCGAAAGTATGGCCACTTTAACCCAGCAGTCACTAAATTAAAAATATCACAATTTGAATTTAAGCATAAACTACCACAACATCTAAAAAAGGGAACCATTAAACTCTAAATACAAAAAAGTACAAATTCTCGCTGTTTGCAGACAGAATCATTTGAGACAAAAATCATACAAAGTTTGAATGAAATGTTTGGTGTACTTCTTATAGTAACAAAGACATCCTTTCATTTCCAACATTCAGCAAATAAAGTGATAACTCTAACACTTGGATTTTACAAGACTTGAATTTCTTTTGATTAAAGTAATAAACATATCGTAATAAGCAATGAATGGCGTGCATTAAAATGCTAGTCAACTCAACCTAAGTCAGACAAGATCTACCATTGATAAAATTTCGCTGACAAATCTGTAATAAAAACCAGTGTAAAAACTTTATATGATAGACACTATGTCAAAGAGACATTAAATCTATTGACCTAAGCAATACCATTGTACTGAAATACTTGCCAATCCTTTTCAAATTGTAGAATTTACCTTTCACATTCAATTGAAATTATATTGGAGCTATTAAAATGCAAGGTACGGATTGTTGATATGGTTAAGGTCAAAATTCTACTTGAACCTAGTTTTGTTGACAGGGACAGCAAAAAATCTGAACACATTTCTAGTGTCATTGTAATTAATTTGTTATTTTTGTCATTTATGTCCGACCAAGTCAGATATAGCGTGACAGGATAACACTGTACAACTGTAACAAGATGTGAAAGGGAGAAAAAATATTCTAATTAAATTCTAGTAATTAATTGAAAAAAAAGGAGGTGAGGTGATCTTTAAGTGTCATGAACTTAGAAGTCATGCAAACACGCACAAAATACATCCTTAATGATATGCATGATATCTAGACAATGTAAGAAACAATGGCTGTATTCAACTATTCAGAGATAAGTAAATATAAATTTAAAAAAAATATAGAATACAGAAAAAACATGTGACACAAACAAAACTGGGGGTGCATGCCACTGAGCCCCTCTCCCTGTTACTTTTCTTTTTAAGCCTTTTCAACAAATTGCTAGTGAGAACACTGATATAACATTAAATGACCAACTATACATGCAACATTTATATACCACAAGATACCATCAGGGACTGTGACCATAAGGATATGAACCTTAAAGACTAAATGTAAACCACAACATATCACATGAAACAAAGATCTGGGCTCTACAAATCCACTTGTCCACTCATAGTTACAAGAAGAAGTCCACTGAGGATGAGTTGAAATTGCTGTAGAACTAGTTCAAATTCTAAGCTGGTCGTCTTGCAGGGCATGTAGCCTGAGAAAAATTTGTCGAACCCTGAGGATACTGCAGCTTTTGCCATTAGGAGACAGTCAGTATCATTGACCTTAAAAACACTCCATGAACATGTTACATACATCTAATTTCAACTTAATCACCTGTGGGATTTCACGGAAAATCCCAACACATAACAATCAACATAGTGAGGCCTGTTTCTATGAAAACTTCAGCCAACTACATTAAATGATTGTAAATCTACCAGACAAAATATTACAAATATCACATTCAGCAAAAATCATCCACAATATTTATTGATCACAGTAAAGTGCAAATGTAGCCAAAAAAATGGGAGGAGGGGAAAATTCTGCGATCAAATCAAATCATCTGAGGTTTGTAAATGTAAACTGAATACTTGTGCACATGGAATATTAAGCTGCAGTCACAAAATTAAGTTACACTTTAAACCTAATATCAGAAAATTTACGGTTTATAGAATTTCACACCCACCATAATAGATTTGATTTTCGTAAATACCCTAAATGAAATATCTACTTCAGAAGATGGTTTAATCTGTCAAAAGAACTTCGACTGATCAGATTATGATGTAAATGTTGTAATACAACAAAGCAGAACTGACAGGAACTACTTCATAAGAGACAGGATTAGGATATTTAAGGAGATTTAGTTAAATGCTTCAACATAAAACATAACCTGTACAAATCCTTCTATAAGCATTCATGATCTTAATTTACGCAAAAATAGTAAGAGTCATTATGACCTTGAAGAGAATTTAAGTCCAGCAAGACCTGTAGAACTCAGAGGCTTAGTTTCGCAAGTGAGTTGATTTAGGGCAGACATGTAACCAGTGAGATTTTTGTAACCATATTGATGAGACAGGACGATATTTTTGTACAGGTTTGACTGTATTTATTTATGCATTTATTGTCCAGAGACAAAGGGTCTAAGTGTACTATACAGCACAGGAATAGCCAGACAGCACACTAACATTGTGATACCCTGCAAGTAAGGTCTGTTCACGTACATACATATTACATGTATGAGTATTAGGTACAATAGCACTCAGTAAATGATGTTGACAACATTAACATGACAATATCATCTATATTCCATGCACAGTATTCAACATGTATATGCAACAGTTCCAGGGTAACCTGAGAGTAGACAATCAGACATCAGGGGTTGAATAACAAGATTGATTACTCAGCAGAAAATTGTGAATTAATAAAAAATTATTTCTTCACCTGTGACTTACAGTAATATGAATACAACAGATACCAGCAATCATGGCCTAAATTAAAATAGTGTTTGCCGTATATAATGTTTAAAATTTCCTGTCTATATTATTGAAAATATTTCCTCTTGTTTCAAGATCAATTAACATGTGTCAGTTATAAAAAAACACTACGACTGACCAACCCCATCCAAAAGAGTGTGGCCAGCAACAGCAAACAAGCAATTTTTTTAGGTTGGCCCAATGCCTAAGAAAAGAATCATCATGTATGAATAAAGAGGAGACATTTGGTCAACATAAGCCTGTAATACATTTCTCATTGATCCGACCGCTTTTGGTATTAACTACATATTTACATACCAGAAAAATTGTTTGAACAATAGTGATTGGATCAAAACAAGAATTAGATCATAAATGGATAATAGGAATAAAAATTGATCAATACTGATAACAAACTGTGACCTAACACTTACGTTTAAACAGGTGCTTGTGTAATTAGGTCATTCCATAAATGTCCAAACATTGAAATACCAACAGAACTTACAAACAAAGAAAATAACCCTTCTCCTCATAATACCACTCCCCCCACATCTGAAGCAGACAACTTTTGAAAACATTAAGGTATTGCCAGTAATGAGTAATGGCTTCTTTTGCAATAATGTTTTCCACTCTGACAGAGAGAAATAACCCAACTTTCTTAAATAAATTGATGTTTTGTATATTAGATTTATGCTTATGAGGCAAAGGGATAGGAGAAAATCAACTGTACATAATGCAAGAATCCACAATAAAATAAGGACCAAGCTTGCCAAATATTTCTGACTGTCAGACATGTCTGGTAAAAATCATTTTGCTGGTAAAAATGTCAGAAATTTATGGCCCAAAAAGAATAAAGTATTTTTAATGGCTGGATGGTAAGCATTAGTTGACAGACTCTGAAGCTACAACATGATCCCTTTCTTGGCAAATGCCACAATACAGAAGAGTGATCAGGGCTGAACAATTTTTTCTCAGGCTGCTCGTCCTGTAGGACAACTAACTAAGTAAGAATTTTATCTAGTTCCGCAATTTCAAAAAATTAAGAGTGGGTGAGTGGATTTGACAAGCCGAGGTGATACTCATGCTAGACATAACTAATCATGTAACTAACGTAACTAACAACAATACCAACATCCAATAATCACAAGTCCAGCAGTCATCAATTAGAGATGTCTCTCAATTACCTCTAACATAACAGCTGTACCATTAAGTGTACATTAATCAGGTAACTACAAATATCTCCTAATACAACAATCATTCTTGTTCAATTTACAGATAAAATATTCATAACATTGTGTCACTTCGTACAGTAATATTCTCATAAAAGTTACGTTATAAAGATTGAAAGATTCATAAGCGATAAACTTAATAAGGAATTATCATTGTCCACACTGATTATTACAACAACAACAACAACAATTGATTTTCAGATATAATAGTCTCATGTACATGAATCCAGGACGATAATTCTCTCAGATTTTTCATTTCCTCATGAAATATGATAGACATTAACGAGAACCAGTTCATACTGACTGGACTTTAATGCTAGTTGTGATGATTGATAAATCGCATTTTCGTCCATATTTTATAATAATATGATACAAACATGAAGCCTAACTGGATTGACAAATTCTACTCTGTTCAGTACCTATTAGTACTGGAGTGTTCACTCCAAAATCTGACGCTAATTTCTGCATTTTTTGTCATTTGTAGTGGAAATCAGAGTAAATTTAATATGTCATGGTCTCTGTTTAACACATTACAAGAATAAAAATCTGACAATCAAAGCATGAATGCTGAATGCTTTCATGTATTCATGGGATATTGCATACTTTGACTCTTCAAATTGGAGGTAAACCTTGCAGTTAATATTGTTTTTGAACCAGAACATTCGAATTTAAAACATATTTGAAGAGTATGGTGATAAATGTTTCATCAGGAAATAATCATTAACAGTCTTATCTCCAAGATTCCCTCCTTTGAACCTGTTTCCCAGAGATCAGCCATCTTGATGCTAAAAAAGCTGATCAAAAACACAGATCTGCAGGAACATGGTAACATAAGCTGAGGTTTGCTGAAGTCAAGCATGTAAGTCTTCAATGCTTCCATTAAGTAAAGTTATTCTAGGATTGGTTACACAGAGTCAAAACATCTCCGAACAGATTGATGACACAGAACACTTAAAGCATTTTAATACAATGTGTCAATATCCAAGATTTATGGAACAAAATTACCATAGCAACAGTATTATATACGTGTATTGGTAATGCTTACAGCTGATGGGTATAATTATATAAATCAGGCATTATCATAGAATTGATATATTATACTTAAATGCCTATGTATTTAGAAATTTAATCATTGAAATGCTAATTTAATAGACTGTTCTTAATTTATAGAATTAAACATACTGAATATGCATCTATTTGGCTTTATATCATGTCATATGACCTTGATCTTCAATTGTTACAATCAGTATGTTGAAAATCATTCAAGGTTGGTAATGGTGAAGGCATATTTCTATAAGGATAGCTTGAGACATACCACAAAAATGTCCCAATCATTAAGATTTGTAAACATTGCACAATGTGCACTCACTTTAAGACAATAAATAATATAAGGTCAACAACAAATATATGTCATAAACAAAGCACACATGATGGGAATCTGCCAAGATACTAGTCAGTTACTTGTATTCCACCCAAACAAAACAAAGGCAATAAATGCAATGACACACTTTTGAATATTACGATATAATAACAATAATATTATCAGTAATAATCCTGACTATACATAATTAGGACTATCATTTACTAATAACTGTTATTTCACAGCATGTGTGATACATAAATACCTACTTAACCCCACAAGATGTGGACATTCCTGAATAGAGTACTGGATACCTGACAGACAGGTGAGATAACAATGCACTTATATCACTAACAGTGAAAAAAGGCAATAATTGTCAGATTGTTAATCCCTCTTTAAACCTTTTATTTTTTATTCTTCATTTTACGAACCACCAGAACACAACATAATCATTGGAGTCGGAAAATCTAAATCTAAGCCTGATACTTATGAATGTCTTGATGCTCTTGTCTTCTATGTTTGTAACGTTTGTAACGAGTTGAACCCACATGGGTGCCGCCATTATTTTGACCACAATTCTCAACATCGTTTTTAATTGGTCAACAATTGAAACTTTTTGGCCAAGTTTCATTTTGACCCAGTTCTGATTTTTCACCAATCGCATTCATCCCAACATTTTATTTCCAACAAGGTACTTCATCTACAGCAAACGGAAAAAGAAATTTGGGATTTTCATTTTTTTTCTTCTAAAACAGATTTTTCTGGAGGAGGGTCCATAAAACGAAAAATAAAAAAGGCCACACATTCCAATTTTGACCCCCACAACTAAACTGAAGCTACCATGAACTAAGGGATAATATACCAATTATGTAGATAATAATGACAAAACAGATAAACTGATCTATTCTCTTCAATACACATCATCTTGATATCTTTATTGTATGACTGCTAAGAAGTTGTCATGCTGTACAGTGCAAAACTGTGTACTAATAGATTTACAATTGAAGTTTTTTGTTGCATTAATAAACATGAATGAGGTAATTGTCATACTTTTAAGGCCAGAAAAAAATAGTTGTGTTTACTGTTAACTATCCAACCCATAATTTACAGCACCAATCATACTATACTATACCATACTATAGTTTCTAATAGCGAAATCCAAAGTACAAAAACATTTGGGAATGAATCATACATCTTAGTACGAAAGAAGACCTACCTACCCTAATTTTTGGCCAAGTAACTGTAAACATAGCTACTCTATAGCCTAACAAGGGAATATTCATCAATATTTCAAATTGTAAACAAAGGAACAAGTGCAAACAATGAGTGTATTGTAACTTATGCCAGTCATGCAGAGGCGTGAAAAGGCGGGACTATGAGGTACATGCATGCTTTTATCATTAAGATACAATTCATCCTACCAAAGAACATTCCAATTTAACAGCATAAATATAGAAACATATGTCGCTAATTGGATGTACATAAAATATCCCTGATCATTATTTCTGTACATGTACTATATGAAATATGCACATAGGAAACATAGCTGCGTAAATCACAGGACTCAGAATCATTCTAAGTTAATACATGTCGCCACATTGCTGGCAACGCTTCAAGGGTTTAATAAACAGCTGATCACTTTTAGGTAATCTTAAGCAGAGAATGACAGAAACTTTGGTGCATGGGGGAGGGATAGATCAACAAAAATCTGTACAGAGGTCAACAATTGTATCAAAATGTATCAAAGTCCCTATCACTAGACCCTTAGTAGCCAGGGCTTTTTTTCACGGGTAGGAGAAGGGGCCTTTCTTAAATTTGGGCAAAAAATAGCACAGTATTTTTGCAAAAGGGGAAGAAAAAAACTTGATGTGAACTGAATTTTAGGGGAAATCTGCATGAATATAAAGTTTTTTGCTGAGGGGAAGACGCCTATAAACCGCCCTTGCTATAGAAGGAAAAAAGCCCTGGTAGCATACTGTTCCCTGTCTTGAACTACAGTCAAACCAGTGAACAAAGGCCATCCTAGGAAAAGACAAAATGTGGTCTTTATTGACAGGTGGCTTTTATTTAAATATTATTTTGTTCTTAAAAATCAATGATGTTTTTTTAAACAATGACCTTTATTTAAAAGGGTGGTCTTTGTTCCAAGCCACAAACAAAGGTTAGACTGTATCAAAGAAATCAGTAAATCAGTATACATGCACTGTTATATTGACAAATTACACACTGAATTGATAATAGTACTAAAGTATGGTTCATCAATCATGTCAGCTGACCAACTAGAGAAGAGATAATGAGTCAATGACCAGTGTGACTGGTGTATATGTGATCAGAGACAGTGGGACAGAATTCTGGAGCCATCATTATTCATCTACATAAATGTTGGTATCATTTACACACATGTATAAAATCAATGTAACAAATATCTATATGGATTAGGTTGTTTTTATACTCACATATAATGAAAGCTTCTTAGAAGGCAACAATCAGAAGAGAATCTAACAACATTATGGTCAGTAATTTAGTATAGTATAGTATAGTATAGTATAGTATAGTATAGTATAGTATAGTATAGTATAGTATAGTATAGTACAGTAGTGAAATCATATCAGATTTACAGTATACTGAGTTGTTGGTCAGTCCAAATTTTGTTTCATATTTCATGTCAACTTGAAAAGATTCTGGGCTCAAAAACAATATTGCTTTGTGCATATTATGGCAAACAACAATAGACCAAAACTATTTGAACAGCAGACAAAATAGAGCATCTGGAAAATAGCATTTAACAAACGCACAATGAACATGCAATGAGCAAGTGATTCATATGTCTGTAAACATCAAGTAGACAAGTTCTTGGCACTAAGCGCACACAATCCCCCTAACACTGTATTTCTCACACTGTACCAGCTACAGTATTAGAACATAGATGCTATCCCCATCATAACAGATTTGTTAAATTAATCATGGGACAAATATAGATCTATTGATGATATAAGGATAAGGAGGTACTGAGGGCATCTAGATCAATACAACATCTCTATGATAATTTATCAGGGCTCCATAATTTTCAGGCCACTCATCCTGCAAGATGACTAGCTAAGAATTTTATCTAGTTCTGCAGCAATTTCAACTCATTCTTAGCCAATTTCTACTTGTAATTACAAGCGGACAAATAGATTTGCAGGGATTTTTTGCAATTTTGGGAAATGGGTCTGGATCTGGTCCTGCAATTGGGAAAAATGTGTGGTGTGATGCCAAAATTAGGTATTTTTAGGTCAGGAATAGGGAAAAAATGTCTTTATTTTCAATTTGGAAGTGTCCATTTACACACCCAAATAAAGAAGGGAAAAAATCACTGATTTGCAAGTCCTGTTTATCCAGATTGGAACTATTAAGTAATCCTGAATAAACCAAATAAACTAGAGACTAACTCAGGATTGCTGAAACATATGGCACATAATACAGATAGTATTATAAATGTAACAGGTCAATGAGGTCAGGTGAGAATATCTATCCACAGACAGATCTTACATTCAGACAAATTGTATAAAACTTTGATAAGAAGACAAAGCAGCTTTCAAACTACTGTAGTGGTACCACATGTGTAGCCAGAATCAAACAGTGTTTTAGTGTTTATATCCATCCCATCCATACGAAATAGTCTGTTCATTCTGTGATTTTTTCCTTCTTTGTTTGGGTCTGGTTAACGGACTCTTCCCAATTGAACATATAGACATTTTTCCCAATTCCCGACCAAATATTCCTATTTTTGGCATCACACCACACAATTTTTCCCAACTGGTTCAGACCAGGACCCTTTCCCAAAATTGCAAAAACAATCACTGGTTATCAAAATGGCTTGCCATTGTATTCCATGACCTTACATTTTATGACAATAGTTGCTAGCTTCTTTCAGTGGATCATAACCACTAAAATGCTTCATTCAAATACTGTTCCAGCCATTTCACAGTCTGTCATATCACACCAACACACAGAGGGGACTCACTAATAAACACTATGAAATTATCTGCATTAAGGCTCTGCCTTCTGGTTGACATTATAATACTCTAATTGATCCTTTTAATGAAAGGAATTAACTAGCAAAATGACAGTGATGACAGTTGACAATTACTGTGATCATGTAGGTCAAAGGTCAATAAATCAGAATGAAATCTCTGACTTTACAGCTGGTTTCAGCAATTCTGTTATTAAATAGATAGTTTGAATTCTGACCAGAAAATGTATGTATTCCATTCAGGACTTGACAAATTCACTCGTCCACTAATAATTACAAGTAGAAATTGACACAAGACAAGTTGAAATCGTCATAGAACTGGTTAAAATTCATCTGTCGAGGCCTGCCATTAGACATTAAAGTGACCTGTATTCACTGAAAACCTGGTTATGTGAGATTTTATTTTAAAAGTACAGTCAAACCTGTGAACAAAGGCCAACCTTGGGAAAGACACAATGTGGCCTTTATTAACAGATGGCCTTTATGAGGGGGTCAAATTGTTCTAAATAATCAGTGACAGTTTTTCAAATAATGGCCTTTATTCACAGGGTGGTCTTTATTCGAAAGTGGCTGCAAACACAGGTTTGACTATACTAGTAAAACTAAAACATCAATCATTGTAAGCTGATTTTAGTTCATACATTGTGCTCCAGGCCTTTTTGGTAATGAAAAACGATAAAACGATATTGTTTGCCATTCAATTACTGGCAATAATGTACAACAATATTACATTAACGTAAATCTAACATAAAATTCTTGCTGCATTATACTCGTTCAATCAAACTGCCAATTAATTAGACATTAATAAGGGATATTAACTTGAATCAAGTGAAATAATTAGATTTAAAATTCATCAAATACACTTTATGTCAACTGTCGGTGTACTGGTGATGTTTAATGACTTATTTTCACAGTATTTCTGTTGAATAATGGTATTTCACCACAGGCTCTAGCGAAGACTTCACTTCCTTGTGCCTTACAGTAACTGTTAGCCTAAAGGTATGTTAATATACATGTACTGAACAAAAGCATCCTTTCGATACAGAGACAAACTGATTCATCAAGAAATCAAACAGAAATACATGAGAGAAGATCAAAGTAGAAACTTCAGCATAAAAACATGAACAAATATCCATAAAAAAAGCTTTAATACTTGAGTGAGCCTCCGAAATGCATGCATTACCAGTTAAAAAGGGTTAAATAGTGAAAATATGTGTAAGTTTCATTAGATCAAGGTAACACACTGATTTACTGTGATCATGGCTGTGAACTGAACGTTACCAACCAGATAACATTACCAAAAACACAAGATCAACTATCTAAAATATTTACGAAAGGAAGCCTGCCCTGTTCCACATGATTGAATCAATTGACCTCAAATATCGTGGTGAAAAGATTGGCGCTATCAGATAACATACAAACCACTAATATTGTCAATGCCGATCACATTTAAAAGTAAATCATTGTCAGTGAGCCATCCTAATGCATTGAATGAACCGTTTAGCAGGTCTTTAAGTAATGTTAACATCATAACAATGATTCAAATGTGTCACATTTCATGAAAACATTTCTGACACAAACAAGTGCAGTTCGACAAATCAACCCTGATGTGTTAAAGAAATAAGCCACACTTCTTTGTTACAGTACTGACAGGCTCGTATCATATTCATTTTGTAATCAGAATATTAAACAAGTCATTTCCTTTTTTTCTACTTACTGTTCAAAGCACCGCAGTGTCAAAATGATAAAGGTTAGAGGTACAAGAATTATCAACAAATACAATAATATCTGTTCTTTCCGCTTGAACATACACATGGAGCTAACATACACTTTAATACATGTACTCATAACAAGGCGAAGCAATTTGGGTTAGACTGACAATTTTGTGGTTTCCTATTTTCGTACAAAATGGAGACTTATACGTACAAAATGAAGACTTATACGTATTACTGGTTACTTTGATGTATAGCTATATGACTATTTTATACACAACAAGAAGTACTGTACTAGAGAATTCACTGTACTAGAAATGATTCAGTCATTCATATTTTTTTCAAATATCATTTATGACTAAAATTAGATGCTTTAGTACATAATTTATACTTTTTAATAATAAAGTTAAAATAGTACATTGAGCAAGAATACAGGGATGTAGAAGGGGGATTGGGGGGGGTCAATGCAGTATTGTGTCTGTTGTTTCGGAAAAAGTAGCCGTGGGAATAGTTGGTTGATTTTTCCAGCTTCCGGCTTATTTCTACACCCCTGAGAATATAAAGAATGTGACAGCCAAAGCTTCAGTCAAGTTTTAACTTATACTTAGTACATCAGTTGTCATAGAAAGGCTCAGCTCATATGAATACTCCTTTGAACTATCTTCACTTACCATTTAAACCAATAAATACTTATACACTGTAGTATATAGAATATATAACATGTAAATTAAGTTCTCCTTGGCTGATCACCACACACATTTTTACTTCAAAACTATGCATTAAAATCACATTCCTAACATGAATGGGAAATTAAACTGTGAAATACTTTGAAAGATTTTAAGTGAGCTGGTAATACTTTCAATATGCTGCAATACGATAAGCACTGCATCTGTAATTTACAGATTTAATTACACAAGTTGGAGCAAAGAAAAACTGAATTATATGTTTCTGATTTAAATATTTTGTGAAATTATTAACAAAGCCATGCACTGACAAACATATATTAAAAATTATATAACCCAACATTTTATAGATAAACATATAGACATCATAAAAGTACTGCTATCATATGATATGGAGTCTTTTGAAGTTTGACAGAGCTTCATATTATGGTCAAGAATTCCTTAAACCATAAAGTTTTCTTACTTCACCCTTTTCTAGGATTTCTATGATATTGGATATCAAAATAATTCAACAGGAAAATTTTCCAACCCTTTACATAGCAAATTTTCTATTAAGACAATGAATTGTTAAGATAGAAGTTATTGGACTGTCATTGAATCTTAACAATAAGATCATTTTGGGCCAGGCACATAACATTGGAGCAGTTCTGTCAAGTTTTCATTTATCTTTACGCACTTTTACTACCATTCCAACCTTTATGATACATAAATGATCATTTTATAGAAGCCCTACACTTACAAGTATACCAACTTTCACTCACAATTAGCAATAAAAACTAACAAAAATATCGGTCAACTTAAGATAGCCTGATAATGAACTGAGCTAGGTCATTTGTAAATAAAATTTGATGACAAGAGACACACAATGTTTACATTACATTAAAAGGATTAGCTGAGCCTCCCACAAAGTATAATGTACCGAGATATACACGCACAAATAGATATGCAGGATCTATAAAACTGAAATCTAAATAGATCTAAGGTTTACGAATGCAATGTATACATCAAAGTGACTGACTGTAATCAACACATTATAATATATGAGAGAAACAATATGCATTTATATTAATGACTGATTGTATATTCACTTATGTTATGACAGGTTTGTTATTTGTTAACGTCATAAACTTGTAATGATGGACTACAATAAGCCTACAGCCAGACAAGCTGGACAAAAATTGAATAGATCAACCATCCCGAGTGTGATCAGTGACTCAACTTACATCAGTGACCACTGCCTGTAGGCAAGGTGGGACACGATATATTGATATAAGTAATTAATTAACTTGGTTTTAAGTCGTTTTTTACAGGAGTTTTTATCCTCTGATCATAACATATGTTATCAAATTCATCATCTTTTGAACCTTATTTCCTAGCAGTTCAAATGCCTGTGACCTGAAGAGTAAGGTTCATCGAATCCATGCATATGCTGATTAAATTAATTTAGTGCCTTTAGCATTGAAAAATCTATCAACAGAGCATGATCAGGAAGTATGAGGTATACATTCAACTGAAATTACTCAAACTCAAGGAAGAAATTGCAGAACAGATTTCAAACACAATTAACTTCCAGAGATATAACCAATATTACTGACAAAATGCAAGCATCAGCATTCATCCCAGTAAGTAGATAGGTCTAAAACAGCAATGTAAATAAACTTGAGGCCAATAGTTCATACACACATGTGTACATTGAACCTACCATAAGTAAGTAATTAGCTGGCCGAACTATTTGTGATAGTTCAAACAATACGAAGGAGCATTTTTGCTGATCAAATAATCTTACAAGATTATTCATGATTTCATCAGTAACATGAACTGCCATACATCAAATGATATTCATGATCACTTTTTGAAATAGAACCATAGGCAATTATTTACATAAGAGAGATGTAACTTCAGAATCAACATTAGGGAGCAATGAACTTTTACATAAAGCAGAACCTTTGAGCAGGGAGTTCTAATTATGAGTATCAAAAAAAAGTATAAGCGATTCCAGCGTACCATAAATCACATGAAGAGACTCATCACAGATATAAAATGATAAACACAGACCATTTCAGTACATGGAGGTCACTATTACCTACCTAATGTTTCCACAAGTTTAACCATCACTCCACCGATGTGTAAATCTCCCAGAACACGCAAAGTGCGTTCAACCTGAAGATCTGTGACAAGGATGTTTAACTCCCATGACCCGTCTACAACGTCGCTACCACCTAAATATGCCATTTTTCTAATTTCTAAAGTGTTCACAGTTTCTCACACTTTATTTAATCCACTGAAGAATAAGTATTAAAAATATATAAAATCCAGTTGAAACTATGTTGGAGTCAGCTTAGTTAATTCCATGGTAAATATGACATCTGAAAAAAAAATTCAGACACGTAACTCACAATTAGTATGAATAAAATAGCAGAATATACATTTAAATTATTTCTGCTGAATTTTACTTACATAGATCTAGAATTTACACCAAACCTTTAATAATCATGAATAATCCTCACATAAAAATAGGGAAAAATAACAATGACGAACCAATTAACTATACGGAAAAATTACTCTGTACCAACACGCACTCTTAATATCAAATTAATAAAACGTTTAACCACTTCCAACTTTCATGACTGACATACTTTAATGCCGAAGTTTTCTTACCATCCGAATCTGGGTCATCAAAGTTAGAGAAGTGAAAACTTAGTTTTCCGGAGTTTTTCTTCGGTCGACCGTAGCGTCCAGATGGTACAATTAATAAAACATTTTGTTCACATATTTAAAGAAAGAAATAAATAACTTACCTCAATCAATAATTAGAAACAATTGTCACTGTGTTAAAATAACTACACTTGTAACTTTGACTTTCAGAAGTGACTCAAAAATCAACAATCCTATGTCCCTATTTGGAAGCACATCACTACAGTACAGGTAGATTTGTAACAAGCTTTTTCATTGGCTGCGGCACAATAAGGGGGAATCTCAAGCAAGTTTTGAGCTCTCAATGAATGAAGTTATCAATTGCGAATAGTGAAATAAATTTGTGCTCTTTACTGTATTTCTGCGTTTCATTATCTTGTTAACTGATTATTTCATTCAAATTGAAGTGTTTAATAGGCATCCAAACCAAATACTAAACTATGAACGGAATCGTTTATTAAGTTTATTTGTGAATTTAAATACCTGTACATATGTAAATAATGTAGACATAAATTTTATCAGTCATACTAATTATTTATCACAATGAAAGAAAAAGTCCGTTGTACTGAAGGTCTTTTTTATAAAAAAAAGTTGTTTGTTGTTGTTTTTAAAGTTAACCCAAAACCAATTAATAATAGCGATGTTTGGCTTTTGGGAAGTCAATTCTATTAAAATCATTGTTTACAGCATTTCTGAGTTACCCTTGTATAAAAACCTGTGAACAAAGTAAGTGAAGAATTAATTTAACTGTAAATATTCAATGCATTCAACTGGCATAAAATTAGCAACACATTTGAAGATAAATAAGATACTCACTCTGTTTATTTAAAAAAATATTTTATTTGTACATTTATATTCCAGAAAAATTGAACGAAAAATTCAAAATGAGACTTCATGAGCCAGAATCAAGTTTGACTATTTCTGCAACCTGCAAACCAGTCGATTGATTGATTGATGAATCATCAGTGATGCACTTCAGTCAGTTAGTACTCAGAATATCAATGAGGCGGTCCCATTAGCATCTGTTTTGTGATAAGGGATATCAAGAGTTTCCGTTACTGGCTATCAAAGCAGGAAAATAATTGCCTGGAAATGGTATAAATATTATTGCCAAATGACAGAAAAAGGTTCAATTAACTTACCAAATGTTCCTTAATAAATGCCCCCAAGAGTTACATTAGTGACTTTACGGTTTGAGCTTTTTTGTTTGTATGGTTTCTTGACACACAGAATGTATTTGAAGGATCAGCAAACCATAGAAGATTTTTTTTCTCTGAAGAGTGCTCATAGCAATAAGGAGAGGGGCATTTATTGTGGAATATCTGGTAATTAAGCATCAAAGAGACCATGATAATTATTCGGTGACTGTGATAGTCTGTGCCTAGTTATGTGAAACAGTGTTTCACACTATGTTATTAATCAATGAGTTTGAGTCATACTGCCATGATTGGTTCTAGTTGTTTTAATTGCCATATTTAACTGTTTACTTGCATGCATGACAGCATCACAAGTTGCTTTGGAGATAAATGATCAAATTTTCACAATATCACAATAAAACTCTCTTATCTGTGGAGAGAAGAAAAATATAGTGTAAATTTAACAATTGGGATGTTTTGTTACATAACATTTGCATATCAATAGTCTTGAATTTTTTACATCATTAAATTGAATCTCATCAGATTGCGTATCCAAATATGAAAGTCTTTATTTGTCAAGTTAATAGATTAAATTTACATTTATTTAAATTGAATACAACTTCACATTTCCTGAGAGAGGCTGAGATAGAATTGTGGTTACATGTTTCAGATAGATATTTTTGTGTCAGCATTTCAGTGGTACATTGAAGATTCTATTCTCTTGCTGACTGTCTGGTACGTCTAAATTCTATCCTGGTCACATGTAGGTACACTATCAGCAATATGGAGATCAGGGAATCAGCCTGAAGTCCAGTTCTCAATTAAGGGGCTCCTGTGAAACTATAACTATAATACACTGCTGATGGATGCCATATATTTGAATCACTCAATTCACATTGTATCATCAATGATGTATAGTGTATTTGGCATCATGAAAAGGTCCTCGGCATCATATATAAATGTGTTAGTTCAATGGTGACAATATGTAGGTGTATATTCTGCATGTAAAGTTACTCACCACATAAGTTATACTAATCATACTAAGAAAACATGCAAGGAGCCGTGACCGAAGTTCAGTAGTTAGTGCACTGGATTTGTAACCCAGTGATCGGGGCTCAAATCCTAGCTGCAGCATGAAATACCATTCTATGAAAATTTGACAAATTTTTCTCCATGTGTGGAGAAGTTGCCAGCTCCTTGTGGAAGGGTAGTTAGTACTGGTTAAAATACAGTCCAGGAAAACTGGTTAGGGGAGCCAATCACCATATATAACTGAAAAATTATTGAAAAACAGCATTAAACCTGGGAAGAAAAAAAAATGGCAGGCAAAATACCTAAATATTCATGTCAAGCAAGATGTCTTGACCAGTAGAATAATTAATGATGTATACTTAGAACATCATTCAACCAACCAGTCAAATAAACACACATCTAAAGAGACTGAAAATTTATATCTTTTTGAAACAATATAAAAGAACAAAATAAATATTTTGATCAAAGATATTTATTCCCTTTATTTCCAACAAGTGTGGAAATTTAATACATGTATAAAAACAATTAAAGAAAAAAATTAAGCTTAATGACAACTTAATTATAATTCATTATATCTATGACTTGAAATGACAAATACAGGGCAACCTCTTGAGCAACTACCTCCCTTCAACAACAGCATGATTTTTCCTAAAGGACAATTTAACTGTTAATTTTACCTCTTCAGAGCAACAACCTCTCAACAACGACATTTATTACTTTGTGTCTCCCTAAGAGTGTTGCTTGGAGGGGTTGCTCTGTAAATGTACAGTAAATGATGGCAGGATCTAACAAAATCTGGGTAAGAAGTCCATCTTGCAGGATAAGCTAATTAGAATTTTCTGTACCCCTGCCTCATTTCAGGGCTGCCCTAAAATCACAAATTGTCAGTCACTCCAGTACGGTATACCTGAATTTGTTTGTTGTTTACATTAAAAAAACCAAAGCAATTAACATGATAATGAGAATAAAATTGTTTCGCTCGGATGAATAATTGCTCCTAATGATCTGACATGTTCCACTACTTCAAGGGAGATTTAATAAATTGTTATATGGGCAATTAAACATCACAAATATAATGTTGGAATGAAAATTTATTATAGTGTTCACTAATAAAATGACGACTGGCGTGTGTCATATGATTAAAATGGATGAATACATAGATAGACATGTACAAATAAGGTATTGCGAGAGTAATAACCCATCCCTAAATTAAAATTCCAAACACATTTTTACTCTCGTTGCAGTCAACAATAACTGATGCTTACAATTAACAAAATTTTCTCAAACTCAAAACAAGTGAATGACTTTAAGAACATGAGTTTGATTGTTAAATACTCAGGTACCAAATATTTTCTTGTTCTGAAAGATCTGTAATCCTTAATTTAGGCAAATACAAAATTATATAGTTATCAAGTGAACTATTATCAGAATATATGTTAAACACGTCTTACACAAAAATTCTCAATTTGTCTGGTCAATAAAACAGAAATAAAAATAAAAAAAAATGCTTTGAATAATTTCTCAGAAAAGCTTGGACTGAGGCATTAACCAGCATTATTTCTCAATTTTCTCTCAGACACAAGACATTAAATATTTTTATCTTCTTGTCTCTAAGCCAAAGCAAAAAGGTGCCAAGTTTGAGAAAATTGAGAAACTCTTTGTTCAAATTATACAACACATTGAATACTATCAAAAGTGTTGCCAAGTCAATTTTGATAAAAAATACACAGACAACAAGCTTGAACGTGGAATTAAAAGATTACATTGTTATAATATGTCTATGAACCAAACTTCAGAGTGTTCAAGTCTGACACACGCACGTACCGGGCCCCGAGGTTATAAAACTTGAGAACAGCCTCTAAGCTCAAATCTCAATTTTGCAAGTGAAACATTCTGGTTTTAAAGATATTGTAGTTTAATGATTAAATACATTTTCAAATCATTTTAGCTGGCAGAATAACATAGGATTGAAATCTTCACTGTTTAGTAATAATTAAGTTCGAAACATCAAAGGACAAAATACAAGATTTGAGCTTGGAGACCAATCTCAAGTTTTATAACCATGGAAATAGGTCTTAATTGTAGTACAGTCAAACTTGAGTGTTTCGTAAACTGAGTCCACCATGTGAAAAAATACAACTCCATATCACAAACTTTTCAGATAATGTTAATTAGGGTTCGTGGTTATAAAACTTAAGATCGGACTCTGAGCTCAAATCTCACATCTTGTTTTTTAATGTTTCAAAGTTAATTATGATCAGACCATAATGATATAATTGACAGAATACTTGACCTGAATATGTATTTAAACATTAATCAAATCTATCTTTTCAACCACAATACTTTGAGAATGGATTTGAGATTTTAGCTCAGAGACTGGTCTTAAGTTTATAACCTCAGGGCCAGACCATCTTATAATGTTATAATTCTTTCCCATTTATGGCCTTCATTCACAGGTTTGATAGCAATCTATGATATTGGTATAAATATATTACATAAATATCCAGAATGTTACATTTTGTAATTCATATTTTCACATTATCACACTCATCATATCCTATGATGAATTCAACTGCTGACTTATTATGTCAAATTGATGAATTTGCAAATAATATGTAAAAATGCAAAATGAACTACTGAATTGAAAAAAAAATGATTGAATATAACTTTACAATGGTATGTGCTGAGAAAATAATATGAATGTAATATTTGAATGTATTAAAAATTGAACCATTTCAACAGAAAAAAATAATGGGTACTGAAATCTCAGTAAGATTAAAGATTGTTTCTGGGAACACAAAATATCTATTGGAAGAAGCGTTTGTCTTCCTATTCACTAAAAAAGACAATATTTTATATCACAATTTAATTCACAACCAAATAAATTAATATATATTTACATATAAAACAGTATCAGCCCTCCGTAGTTGACTCAGAGTTGTGAAGAGCTACCACACACTCTCATCAACCAAATCTTATCAACAAAATAATTATTTAAGAATATCTGACATTTAGATATATGCACTTAAACAAGCAAAGGCCCCAAGACAAACTCTATGATATGTGTGAAATAGCCACCAACGTCTGTAAAAGACAATGAGCTACCATAAACAAAAAAATCTCCATATTTAGACTCATTAAATCGAGAACAATTATTTACAGCAATTAATCCTTCCCTCATAATACAATTTCCCTGCATCTGAAGCAGATGACTTTTAAAAACACCATGGCAAAAGAAGCCATTGCTTGTAATGAGCAATGACTTCTTTTGCCACAATGTTTTCCACTCTGTCAGACATAAATAACCCAATTTTCTTAAATAAATTGATGTTTTGTATGTTTGGTTTGACTTTGGAAGAGTTCAAAGTATGCTTATGAAGCAAAGGGTTAAATAACAATTAATTTCATAAATAAGCACATTATCACAATCATAACAATGCAAAATGATGTTGTAATTGTTTTAGTAATTCCTTAGAATCAACATGGTCTTTAAATGCATCCACTGCTCGCTTGGCTGAATTATAACTACTCTGTAAATCTCCTAACTGAAATAGAAACAAAAAAAAATAATAAAATAAATTATTTCACACAAAAAACTAACAAATAAACTCAATACCATTCAATCAAAGTTTAAGATTTTTGAACTGTGAGTATTTAATTAATTCAACAATAATATTCCTGGATGTAACTGAACATCTTTTATAAAGGAGTGATCATAAAACATGCAAGTTCTGAACACTTTCTGTGATTAGAATAGTCAACATTGAATTATTTTACCCTTTCTACATCTGGAATGAAATATTGCAAATCTTGTGAACAAAAGTTGAGTGTTGGTAAATCAGTCCAAGGTTCAATAGATATTGAGTGCTGGAACAAAACATGTGATTCCTCCTTCATATTTTAACCCTTGGCCTCATATTATCGCAATTCTACGCATCTGAAGCAGACAACTCTTGAAAGCATTGTGGCAAAAGAAGCCATTGCTTGTAATGAGTAATGGCTTCTTTTGCCACAGTTTTCCACTCTGCCAGAGAGAAATAGCCCAATTTTCTTAAATAATTTGATGTTTTGTATATTAGCTTTGAATTTGGAAGAGTTCAAAATATGCTTATGAGGCAAAGGGTTAAATAATACTTTAATTACCTGATCAGCTAACTGGGCCCAGTTATAGTGAGGTTCATACATGTGTGGGGCTATCACATACGCTGCCTGGAAAAATGCTCTAGCCTGAAATATTCACAAAATACAGGTTTAAGCATTTTGAACAAAAATACTCTAGTGAAATTTCTACATTTCTAACTAAAGAACAAATTCCTATATAATTAAGTTTGTTACTGATTAATTTTCAAAATGATAACCAAAAAAATACAGTGTTACGGATCGATTCAGGGTTATAATGTTTGTAGTTATGAAATGCATGCATTCTTCTGCAATGAAAATGTAATGAAGAAACTAACATTTGGTAAGATTAATCTCTCCTAGAATATTTTGCAGAGGATATTAAACATGCAATGAAATATACATCATGTACAAGACATGGCTAATTGTAGATCAGCTAGAATTACGATGCTTAATTTACCTCCACAATTATTGACCATGAATTTTATTTTGAGTGAATCAAACATAGTTTCAACAACTAAACCTGAGTGACAACATAACTTCTACAATAACAACAAAAATTGTCAAAACAACAAACATTTTCAAAACAATTAAGGCAAAGTAAAGAGTGACAGATTTAAAGGCAGTGTAATGCTATATGACATTTCAATTGGATGTATTGAAAAACTCATGAACAAAATATTTGTTCAACTGAATAAGAATAATTTCAAACCACCAATGTTTTCTGATTCTTCAATAAGGAAGACTAAAGTTTCATGATAAATGTTGTACTTAGTCTATGATTTTCCTCGATGCTTTCAAACTTGAGTCATTTAAAGTCTGACTTTCAATATGTGGAAGTACAAAATGACAAAGACGACAGCATACATTAAATCATGCATACAAATGTCAGTAGATGGTGTCACAAGGTAGGTATCTTACAAGCAATCAAAACATCTGTTTAAGATAGAAACCTCTACGCAAGGAGAAAGAAATGGCACAGTAATATGCACTACATACATGGATGTTTGTATAATTAAACATACTGTACAACATAGGGGGCTAGCACATTGAACAGATGGTGTATACAGGTGTATTAGGCCTAAAATGGCTGTACAGACTAAAAACACATATATCACATGTATTTATATATATGATAATTACATGTGCTAGCCCCCTATGCTGTACACAGTAATGATACAAGACATTGCCACAACTTTTACGTATCTACATATATGTTCCTGGTGCCCTGGTACTCTCAAATGTGGAGTCACTCAAGCATCAGGACAATATATGGTATCAACAAAAAACAATTTGTATAACTTTTTGTCACAGATTGTTTCTTTATATGGGAACATTACTTCCTACCAACAATCTAAGCAATACAGTCAAACCTGTGAACAAAGGCCACCCTTGGGAAAGACAAAATGTGGCTTTTATTGACAGATGCCTTTATTTATTAGTTTGTTCTAAATAAACCATGACGGTTTTTCAAAGAACAGCCTTCATCCACAGGGTGGTCTTTATTCGGAGGTGGCTGCAAACAAAGGTTTGACTGTAAATGGAGAGAGTACTTGTGTGAAGCATATCACAACCAGACATATTAACATGATACCACAAGCGTCGCCCCTCTACAATCTAGCAAGCATAAGTAAAAAATATCAGTTATGTGCTGATTGTGTCCGTATTCTACAAAACCATCTAGACTTTATGCCCCCCCCCAACCAAAAATCCAGTATTCATCCCTGCACCATGTCGACCAGATCAAGATCTTAGATGACAATTTTACCATAATTAAACAAGGGAGCTCCCAGTATTATATAATGACTGGTTTGACATGTCTGGGAGTTGAACAGATGACTTGCCACTATACAGGCTGATACATGACCACCCAGCCATTCAGCCAGTGTACAACTAAGCTATGACAAACACATTATAACAATGAAACTGTACATTTAATTGAATATATCCTATAAAAAAATTGAAAGAATATTCTTTTGAAATCAAAAACATTTATCAAGCTACTATACTGATACAACTGTCACAGCCCAAGCTGGAGATTCTGATTCATGAAAAAAAAACTTTGTAAAGAATTATGATCATACCTGTAATAAGAATACATGTAGTTATATCACTGTAGGGTAAACATGTTTCAACAAAGTGCATGATATCATCATCAACGCTATCATGTTACTAAGGAAGCGTTTTAATTACATATGCAAGGTTTTTCTATAAAGGATACAGGTTACTTATTATACACCGGAAACACAGCCAGATATATGCTTAATTTCATTATATACATCTATTAATACAGCAAATTTTTACAGGTACATGTAATTCAAGAAATCACCATTTTATTTTACCTATAATTTACATACTAAATTAAACATAGGTAGCATTACTGGTAATTTGATTACATCAATGGTGCAAGAGATTGAAGTCATATGATATAAATCAAACAAAGCAATGCACTATGGGAAATGTGTAAAATACATACCTGTATGTTAAATAGGTACCTGGTATACCACAGCACTACTACTGAGTTTAAAACAAAATGGCCGTCTACAGATACAATTTCTTTTTTAAAATATTAATTCAATACATAATATCAACCATGATGAAGTCAGTGGCCCCTTACTGGGATGCTGAATGGGACCCACTTCTCAAGTGTTTTGACTCTGAATGCAAATATGATAAGGATCAAATAGCATGTTTACATTGGACAAGGGACATATCTGGTTGATTTGCTATCAAGTAAAGCTATACTATTTCACACAGTCATGAAACTTACACCAAACATTGATCCAATGGAATATTATTCCACAACAAAATGTCACCATTAATCAAATACAGCCTACATAAAAATGAATCAAACAGAGTGGCATTTGAATGGAAGATAATAAAAATATATAATCCATGAAAATCTAAAAGTACAGTAAGTACTCTGAAATATCTGACACTAAAGATGAGCTGTAGTGCTGCTGAAATTCAAAATCTGAAAAATGTTGGACAAAGATTAAGTACATAGTTCATATGTTACTGTTAAATAAATCCAAAAATATACCCTAGGTTTCTGAATTTTCTCTAAGTTTTCAAACCAATCTATATGGACTAAAGCCATCATTCCAAAACCAGTCTAGATGAATAAAAGCCATCATTCCAAAACCAGTCTAGATGAATAAAAGCTTTCATTCCAAAACCAGTCTAAATGGAATAAAGTCTTCATTTCAAAACCAGTTGAGATGGACTAAAGTCTTCATTCCAAAACGAGTCTGGATAATTTCTCAGCAACCTGAGTTAAATCCAAGTTTGTAATGATACAAGACAGTTCATGCTTTCACAGTCAAAAACAAAGTAATAGCCATGGAGACCAAGAGATAAGCTTTTTTTACAGAAAGTTTTCAAGAGACAGAGATCCTATCCAAGCATCTGAACTGATATCTCTGTGCATGTAATTTGATATACCAACATTATGATCTTTTAAAAGTGAAAAGACCCCATGAAAAAATGGAGGAAACACAATATTTTGATATGCTCATAATCTGAGTAATATTATTTTATTCTAAGTCAATATCAAGTTACAGAGCTCTTAGCCTTTGAAATGACATTTAGATGCAAAAAATATTAAAAGACTTTCATCCTAGGTCTTAAATAAAAGAAGAAAATTCAGAAAAAATGTTTTAAATTCTTTTAACCCATAAAACAATATCAAGTCAGACTTCAAGGCTATTTGAACAAATGAGAACGGTTCCAATCAACTTTGTGCATTTAATCCATTCATTACCTTGTGTAAAACAAAACTGGGAGCTCTAGCTTAATATACAGACAAACCTGTGAACACCCACCCTTGAGAAAACAAAATGTGGCCTTAATTGACAGATGGCCTTTATTCAGAAGCCAGTTTGTTCTAAATTTTCGGTAACATTTTTTTGAAGCATGGCCTTTATTCACTGGTGGTCTTTATAGGGAGGTGGCTGCAAACACAGGTTTAATAGTAGTCAGTTATGACAGACCTGATCATTTGTAGGTATTTGAAAAAGTTTTGCGACCTACTAACACTAATGTTTTTGGGGGATGTAAGTAGAAACATGGTACATGTATTTATTTTTTTGCCTTATACCAAACATTTGGCAATAAAAAAACATCATATCCACATGTACAAAGAATCTCTCTGATTCTGATGCATGTACATGCATCATGCGGTATCTCAAAAGATACGCTTTGCAGAAAGATTCCCACACATGTATGAATACCACATCCTGGGGGGGGCCTAAATGGTTGAGTAGGTATGGTTGCTGACTAGTAATCATTAGCCCCTCACCACATAAGTTTGAATCTAACCCAGGACAAGAAAAGCTCACATGTGAGGAAGCAGTCCAATTAGCTAACAGAAGGTCAGTGGTTTTACCAAGGACTGCCCCTGGGATCTTCCACCTCTGTTAAAGCTGGAGAAAACGCCAAATGACCCTGGCTGTAGGTGCATGTTAAACCTCGGAGAAAAAAAACAACAGTCTATCTCACAACTCAATACCATTTATATTAATGAGTATCTATAAAACATATGGCAGTAAGGAATGATCTATTGTATTTGAGGAAGTAATTTAATGTTCTAGGTTCCAGTCCATTTACAAAGAATGTGATGGGTTGACTGGAGTCATGTGGTATGGTCAATCATTAAACTCAACTCTAAATCAACTCTTGTGGTTATTTCATATCATAGAAGATAAACATATAATATTCTGCCAACAGAAAGGAGATCATTGTAAATATTGCCATAGTAACTATAAGTATTGAAAAGCCCTTCATTATGATTTTAAAAAAAAACGTCCTGTACTGGGTTTAACACAATTAGGCAACAAAACATGTATTTCTGATACATCATTTGTCCAAACAAGTGCTCCCTGATAACAAACCAGTACCAACCCTTTCTCCACACAAGGCATTTACTTTCCCTATAAAAAGCGTGAATCAAAGCTTGGAAATGAATGACATAATAGTCATACAGCACACTAGCAGATCAGCAAGACATGTATTTGCACTATGTTCAAGACAACTGGCCCGAGGTTATAAAACTTGAGAACAGTCTCTGAGCTCAAATCTTAATTCCATTCTCAAAGTATTATGGTTGAAAAGATAGAGATTGTTAATGTTTAAATACATATCCAGGTCAATTGCTGTCACAATAATATGTCAATAATATCATTATTGTATGATCATAATTAACTTTGAAAAATTAAATGACAAGATGTGAGGTTTGAGTATGGAGATCGATCTCAAGTTTTATAACTTTGAACCCTGAGCTCGGATGGTCATACAGTAAATTGACAACAAATATCTAATTATTCTCTGATAGAAAACTAATTATCTACAATACAATGACAAGATATCTGGCTGAATTAGTGAGGGCTAATTTATCAATCAATTTAACATGAAGAGATTGCAGAGTGACCATTAATTCATGGACTGACCAGTGATTAATGGCAGCTGACCAATGACAGATGATGACCAACATTCATTAACAACCTCCTGTATGGCCCCTATTGTCACGTGACTTGACCCCTATTGTCATATGACATTGTCTGATGGATGCTCAAGTTACAAATAAGCCGTTATTTCCTCATTCACAAAGTCCATATCATTAATTAGGCATTAAAAATCAAAACTACCATTTTTGATGGCACCTGTGAATAATGGACACTTGTGAAAAACAGACAACCTTTGGCATATGCTCCCTGATATAATTATAAACCAATTAAAACTTGTGAATAAGGTCCATGGGGTTTTCCCTAAGAGTTTCTGCGAATGGGTCCAAGCAACTCTCAATACAATATTTCTGGGGTGCTAGAGAAAAAAATAAGGGTCCCAGGTATGGTAATTTCAATGACTTTATTTATTTCAGGTTTTGCTCAAAGGATAAAATCTATGCAAAAGAGAAATAAATCGGGGATGCAAGATTTGGAAAAACAGGTCCCATGGCCATTGTTGTGCATAAGGACATAGAAATCCTACGTAAGGGAAAACCCTGGGTCCACTTTACAAAATGCCTGATACATCTCTACCTTAACAGAACTAGTTCATGGGTGAAAGTTGGAAATTTAAAAAAAATGGAAATCTTAACCTCTGTGCCACAGAAACAATAAACACTTTGAAGGTTTGGAAAAAACGGAGGTTCCAGAAAACTTGTTCCAGAAACCATGCTTGTTTACATGTTTCTTAGTATCAATAATACTGAAACTCAGAAGAAAATAAGTTAAATATTCAATTACAATTTGCAACAAATCAACAGAACATAGAAATACAGTCAAACCTATGAACAAAGGCCACACTTGGGAAAGACAAATATGGCCTTTATTGACAGATAGCCTTTATTTGGAGGTCAGTTTGTTCTAAATAATCAGTGATGATTTTTCAAAGAATGGTCTTTATGCACAGGGTATTCTATATTCGGAGGTGGCCGCAAACACAGGTTTGACTGTAAGTAGGAAACTAATGATAGTTGAATAATTTAACATAAAATACAAACATCTGAAAGAAGAATATAACTCAAGCTTCCAGTAGGATGCTCCTATCAATGGGTTCATGGGGCTTCCATGGTTACGGTCTCTGACTAGTATTCACCAGCCCCTCACTAATGTGAGTTCGAATCTCACCAGAGATTCTGGGTCTTCCTCCACCTTTAAAACTTGAAAATCACAACATGACCCAAGCTGTTGGTGCAACACTAAACCCCGGTGAAAAAAAATATCAGCAGGTGCACAATTATGTAGTCATGGAACTAATTTAGAGATTAATCACACATTTATATTCAAACAGACAAAGGAGAGTATTATTCGATTTTCCAGGTATGGATGAATTCAAGTAATTATGTACATTTTGATTAAAATTTCCAACCATGAAGTGCACATGACTCCACCATTATTTTAACACACCGTCGATTTTAATTGGTTAACAATTGGTACTTTTGGCCAAATGAGCTTGATAAATCTTCTGCAGTTGTGTATATTCCTTTTTCTAATACCCCTGTTTGACATTAATGATCAATTATTGATAGAAGCATCAAACACAGTAGTAAAGAATAGAGTACAAGCGAACTAAAAGCCACAACTGTAACATTACTTACTCCACTCATGTGATCAGGATCATTCTGAAAATGGTCACTCAAAAGTTAACTACAAGACTCAATACTACAAAATACTACATACAGCCATGACTGAATCCAAATCAAGAGAAAAAAAACCCACTGGAATATATATTCCAGTGAACATAGACAGTGCTGAAAAAAACACAGGCTTATCAAAAGCAACCATTGACATTTAACTCTTTTTAACATTTTTATTCCTGAAAATATTTAGAATTCAAAAAAAACATGCTGCACAATGATCATTTGCATTTGCAAATATTTATTAGGAAACAATGAAGTTTATTACAAATTGTACCTGTGATGATAAAGGGTTAATTAACTGAGATAACAAATGAGGTATGATACTTAAATCTATGAGGCAAGAAAGTGACACAAGAACTTTTACCAAACCAATCATAATTTACTGATACATTTATAACAAGCGGGTCATAATGCCCCTATCTATTGCTCATCTGAAAAATCCAATGAAATGACAACTTGGTAAACAAGTGACTCTAAGGCAGAACCTATTTAGGGCTATTTTGAACACCAGGGGCATGATTTGAACAATCTGTACAAGACCACAAGACAATGCAACACACCAAATATCTAAGCTCTAAGCTGTATGGTTTTGGACAAAAATATTTTTGAAGCCTTTTTCCTTTATAATCTATGTAAAACAAAAGACCCCTGGATGGGGCCAATTTAAACCAAAAGGGCATTAGTAGTAAATTTTTGCTAAAGGACTATTCAAGATTATTCCTGTGATGTTTAATTGAAATTGGTACAGTGGATTTTGTTTGAAACAATTGTTGAAGACACACATCACACAATGACAGACAGGATGATCACTATAGCTCACCATGAGCACATAGAGCTAAAAATGGTGCCCTTTCTAATAATACAGCACTTGAACTATCCACCATACTAAAAATCAATCAATCTGTAACATGGAAGTGCTCATAATCCGAGCATTTATTAACAATGACATGCAGTAACAATTACATTCCAATTAAATACCAGTAGACAAGACAAGTGAACAAAAGACAGAAGCCAGAACTGGACACCATAGTTATTAGAGGTTTCAGAACTAGACACTAAATTAGGGGTTACAGAAGTGAACACCATTTATGAGGGACCCTGAACAAACAACCATACCTTAAGAAACTCAGATTACAACAATTATCTGTCATTCATTTCTTAGGCACAACCGCATTGTACCATTGTAATATTTCTAAGAACCGACAAAACGTTGAGATAATTTGATGTTCATATTTGGTTCAAATTATGATGAACATCAACAAGGGAAGTATAGTTTTACAAAATTAAGCGAATTCATGTACTTCAATAAAACATGAACAGTTATGGTTACAGTAGAGGATCAGGTTTGAGAACTAGAGACGCAGTAATTTGGACCGGCAGTAATTTGAACCGGCAGTAATAATATCAGCTGGGAATTATGATGGCATCATTTCTTCTTTTGTTACAATGAAATAAAACCATATCTGGTATTGTGATCAAATCACACATGGGATAAAATAAGGAAAAATGATCAGTGAGTCCAGATAAGGTCAGATGGATAGATTTAACATTCAATCAACATAAGGATTAGTTCATATTTATTTCTTTTAGCTCGATTGCAAAACAAGCAATTTTGCAGAAATCTAAGTATTCTGTTAAGTAATATTAACATTAGAGTATGAAAAATGACATCAGGTCAGAGACACTAAGATCGAATCCATGAACATGAAATATAAAACACAATAACATTAAATTCAGTGACCTGTCTTAAAATTCATGTCTCTGATTGGTTGATACTAAGCCCGTTCTTATAACTGACCAATGAAAAGGCTGCATTAAAACACTGGTTTCCGAAAGTACTTACTATTAACCCTTTGCCTCGTAAGTATATTTTGGACTCTTCCAAAATCAAAGTAAATATACAAAACACTAATTTATTTTAGAAAATTGGGTTATTTCTCTCTGACAGAATGGAAAACATTGCGACAAAATAAGCCATTGCTTGTTGCGAACAATGGCTTCTTTTGTCATAATTTTTTCAAAAGTTGTCTTCTTCAGACGCGGGAAATGAGGCAAAGGATTCATCGAACAGGTTCCTACAGGAAGATTCCCAGTTTAAATCAAGGTACATCAGTCATAAATGTAAATATATAGGTTGATGCTAAAACTCAATATCACACACCAGGTACTCAAATAATACAAAAGTGTAGATCTTAAAGTGTTCTATAGGGCGTATCAACCTTGAAGCAAATCTAAAAGGAACAAATCAACTATATAATCTCATCCAAAAACCTAACTCTTCCAGAAAATCAGAGAAAATAGAGAAATAACCAAATATCAATTCTATGATAACATTTTTTTTTTGTTAGATACAAACAAATATAAAGTCTCAATAAAACAATATCAGGGTAAGATATAGAATACATCATCTGAAAATAGAAGCCAGATTTATGATAACACATTTCATTAGTATTTTATCCTCCTTATTTTCCAGAAATATGAAAAGTGAATCTGAAAATTGATGAAAGAAATGAAAGTTGCAACACCTGGAGAGAAACATAAGGGGTTTATCCAACCATTTCTAATTTATCCAACCATTTCTCAATTACCCCAAAGTTTCTCATTTATCCCAATGTTTCTGATTTATCCCAAAGTTTCTGATTTATCCCAAAGTTTCTAATTTATCCCAAAGTTTCTAATTTGTCCCAATGTTTTTAATTTTTTTCAAAAGTTTCTCATTTATCCCAAAGTTTCTCTGCTTTTCCTAACATTTCTCCCGAGTAGGAAGAGTTTACAAAGGTAACATGAACTATAAACTGACACACTGGTAACTGTTTTCATGTTCAATGAATTCAGATTAAATACAAGAGCTCTGCAGAGTGGCACCAATGCTCGTCTGTTTTACATCATTCTATTTAAGAAGCAATTTGTTAAAAAGTTAAAAAGGGGCATAATTCTAAAAGCTTTCTGAATAATGCCCCTTATCATGCACCTGTCTTGCATTCCAAGAGGCATGTAGATATCTTTAAAAGTGTTTGAGTAATGGGCGACATTAAAGTTTTTGCTTGACAACAACAATAACAATGCAGTGATCATATAGTTCGACTTTTTCTTTGAAATTTCTTGGAAACAGATGAGCTAAAAATACAAGAGTTATTGGAACTTGCATGTTTCGTTGTGATTTTTGAGTTCATCATCATTTATGTTGAGCTTATTGCGTTCATTCAGAAATCTGTTCACAACTAAAACTACCTGACCCAAACATATACTCAAAGAAGAAATAATGAATACTATTGAACTACATTAGCCATGGGTTGGTTTTACGCCCATAAAAGCGATTTACATATCTATACATATCAATGGAATCAATGAGCACATTCTTACCAGCAGAAACATAGACAAAATTAACATACATGTATTTTTGCTGTTTGACCTATTTGTGTATTAATACATGGCAATTACATAACTCTGGTTATTTAACTTATTTCACTAAACAACCCCCAAAAAACATTAAACATGTGCTGACACAGAGCTTTCACCAGTTTTTTTTTACAAGCCACATTAGGTTTATGCAAAACGCTGGAAATATAGTCATTAGGTCCAAGTAATTCTTTAACTCCTAAATGAAGAGTAGCATACAAAACATATTAGAACACATTCCAACATTAAGTGAACATCGAGCCATCCTGTCTTGATAAAAGCATTTTTCACCGAACATACTGTGTGGCTTTTGTCCATATATGGTATAAAATTGTATTTTAAGTGAATATCACTTCACATATAAATGAGATTTATGTATGTGACACTACAGGGAGTAACTGGAGAAAATTTGACATTTGTATGAATGTGAATTATTCAACCTACATACAAATACCAGGCCATATTAGGCCTACCATAAATATTTGCTAGTTCACAATGCCCAACCCATAAACATGGTCAGGTACAGTTAGTATAGTACTGTTAGAATGACTCCAAACTGTTGCATGAACAATTCATGTCATCTCATCTAAATAAAGTAAAACACTCTCTTGGAATTCTTTAGCAAACTGTTACCTAAATGCATTAAAACACAAACACAAACTAATTCAATTATTGGTACTCCTTGGACCAGACATTATATTTGTGTATCAAATAAACTGATATAATAAATTCTGTAAGGTCAATTAATTCTCAGGTTTAATACAAGATAATAACACAATGGAAAGGCAGAGCCAAATATTTTGAGGTGAGGTGGGTCAGGAAAGGTATTACAAATTATTATATACATTTGGCCTAAGTATATGGTAACAGTACTTAAAAGAATATCACATACATAATGAGAACCATTAAACAAGTTATATACAGTACTTATAATTATCATATCATGTGACAAATCAAAATAATTTCTCGCAATATAAAACTATTTAAATCACTAAGGCCACCCTCAAAAATTGCTTGTTTGTCATTGCTGACCGCACTTTTTTGGACTGGGTCGGTCTGAGTATTATTTTTTATATAAGACACTTGTAAATTGATCATGAAACTCGAGGAAATATTTTCAATAATATAGAAAGGAAATTTTAAAAATAATGTGCATTCAATTTGCAGTGATAAGATTTTTCTCATTGGCGTTTTTTTTGTGGGTTGGTCGGAAATGGAAAAGAAATAATATTTTAATTTAGGCCCAAATGAAATAACAAGTAAATGTGACCGTTCTGAATAACAACCCAACATTTTTTTTCACTATCGTAAACTGCAACAATGATAACATTGCAAATTAAATACATGTAAAAGTAAATACAAAAATTCTACCAAAGTCTGCCAAATAAGATCTTTCTGTCAACTTCATTCATATAGAGTTACAAACTGTCGGATACTGAGTCATTTGCGGATTTTATTACAACCAGAAAGTAGAATAAAGATGAGAATAAAAATATGATAAACAGATTTTTATGTCACAATGATACAGCATAACTAATATATTATGCAAACAAACCCAAAGAGAAAAAAGTACACCTAAGTAACATAATCTACAGACAAATATATCATGTCACAGAGATAAAAATTACCTGCAGTTATGGTTACCAAATACATGATAAATAAGGTATGAATGTAAAAACAGGCAAAACAAACTGAACTACTTGTGTATTTTAACACAAATCAACAATCTATAAGGAATCCTGAAAGAGCTGACCAGTACTTTTTGATAATAATGACTGACTTGCTTTAAAGACTGAGCTACCAGAAATCAAGCTGGTTTAGCCTAAACATCTTTCCATAAGTTGTGCCCATGTATTTCAATTACATAATATATTCAATAATATGTTTAATAATATATTTAATACTGAATTAAATCATTCCAGATAACAAATATACAGGGTATGACTCTAATACTCACATACTCATGATATGCAAGTAAAGTTACCTCCACACAAAATTTTGTGAGTTACAAATGCAGAAAGAAAAAAATCCATTGGCAGCAGCCTTTTCACAAAGTGTCAATAAATTGTTGATAAAAATGTTTCATTCTGGCATTGTTTTCCATAAAAAGGGGTCCAAAAAATTGAGTTGGATTTTCATTTTGCAAATGGCATAAACATTAACTTGCAAAAATTTGGAAGTTGAAAATCCTGGAAGTGTTGAACCCTGATATGTCGCTAATATTAGTGTTCTCATGATTTTTCACTAAGACAATAATATCATTACTTCACATTTCTCAAATAACCACATTTACAAGGTGATATCATGATGGGACTAATTTTAAAAGTGTTCTGAGAAACAAAAAGTTATATTGTACAAATGTGTACAAATACGTAATAACATTTCAATGCACTTCTGTATTTCAAAAAAATTGTGAGGTTAACCACTTGAATAAGCTATACTTAAGTTTCCAAAATAAATGAAGGGGATATATCAGTACTTGTCTGCATCTTTTTATCTTTTTTAAACAGTACATCATACTACACTATGGATGGAAATGTAACCATGATTTTTGCTTGGTTTACATGTTACGGTAAAAATTTAGATTAATTCATACAAAAAATGTGGATTAATAGGGTTTTCACTAAGTAAAAAATTACCCTTGGCTGACGATAATTTGATGAGTCAACAAAATTTTTTACTAATTTTATTGTAAATTTGACCCTGTGGTACAAATTCTCAAGGGTCAAAAGCTTCATTTTACTGATTTCAAGAGTCAAAATGTTGTTATATGGGTCAAATGAAAGTCCTGGTTAAAAATATAAGCCTATTGAATGAACAGATGCTGACATTTCTACATTAGGCCATACCAAATCGCGTCTATGTTTAGCGTAACATCGAGGTTCAAAAACCTATCTAGCTATCCAGAAAAAAACAAACAAGTGCCTCAGCAAAAAACACAAATTTCCTGCTTAATTGTCACAAAATATTAGCTTCTATCAAAAGTTCAAACAGTCACTCAATGAGAAATAAATATGCTTCATTTTATAAATCAAAACAAAAGCATAATATTGATCTATTATGATGACTGGAAGGCGTATTGATACAAAGCAAGTCGTTTCAGCATGTAATAGTTCAATAAAGGTATTTCAAGAGATCAAATATTCAATATTACAATACGTTTTTTTTATTTGATTCAAGTGATCAAAACCTCTCCATCTGCGGATGCTAAACATAGATACAATTTGGTATGGCCTTACACCTATGTTGTATGAACATGGCATTAACTCAACAGTTTAGTTTATACTAATTTATTTTAGCTCAATTTTGAAACAATTTCAAAACCCATCAAAGCTGGGATTCGAACTCAGGACCTTCAGATCAGAGGTCGGATGCTCTACCACTAGACCACGACGCCTCACGGTATGTTATCACTTACATAAAGTCAATATCCCTGATATTATGAGGTATATCATTTAACCTCACACCATCAGGTTGTCAATGTAAGAACCTCTAGATTTATTTGTATATTTATAACACAGGACATGTCCACATTGGATAGTGACGTTATCCAGTAACCTGGGGTATTCATTTCTTCATATCACACCCTACAGCATGCAAGGGATAGGATTATAAAATGTTAAAAACTAGTAAACATATCTATACACTAATCATATAATATTACCTGTTAGGAACATTTAAATGAGTGATATGATAAATCATATAATATTACCTGTTAGGAACATTTAAATGAGTGATATGATAAATCATATAATATTACCTGTTAGGAACATTTAAATGAGTGATATGATAAATCATATAATATTACCTGTTAGGAACATTTAAATGAGTGATATGATAAATCATATAATATTACCTGTTAGGAACATTTAAATGAGTGATATGATATTACCTGTTCATTGAGTGATATGATAAATCATATAATATTACCTGTTAGGAACATTTAAATGAGTGATATGATAAATCATATAATATTACCTGTTAGGAACATTTAAATGAGTGATATGATATATCATACAATATTACCTGTTAGGAACATTTAAATGAGTGATATGATAAATCATATAATATTACCTGTTAGGAACATTTAAATGAGTGATATGATATATCATACAATATTACCTGTTAGGAACATTTAAATGAGTATTAGTAAATGTATGCACCCAATACACGGCAAGAATATTTCCTTTGCAAAATAAACTGGTAGCTGTGCAAAAAATGGTTTCTTCAACAAAAACGTTCTTTAGCTAAAATTTTTTTTCAGCAAAAAATGGTTTCTATGGCAAAAATGTATCTTTGTGGCCCTTTTCTACCTGCATTACCTGAGCTCCAAGCAGTCAGCCACTTAATTAACTTATTCACTGTAATTAAAGTGCGAAAACATACAATTTGTGTTTACATGAGAAATTTGTGTTTACATGAGAAATTTATGTTTACATGAGAGATTAGGGTTTACATGAGAAATTTGACTTTACATGAGAAATTTGTGTTTACATGAGAGATTAGGGCTTACATGAGAGATTTGTGTTCACATGAGAAATTTGTGTTTACATGAGAAATTTGTGTTTACAAGGGAGATTAGGGTTTACATGAGAAATTTGGGTTTACATGAGAGATTTAGGTTTACATGAGAAATTTGTGTTTACAAGGGAGATTAGGGTTTACATGAGAGATTTAGGTTTACATGAGAGATTTAGGTTTACATGAGAAATTTGTGTTTACAAGGGAGATTAGGGTTTACATGAGAGATTTAGGTTTACATGAGAAATTTGTGTTTACATAAGAGATTAGGGTTTACATGAGAAATTTGTGTTTACATGAGAGATTAGGGTTTACATGAGAAATGTGGGTTTACATGAGAGATTTAGGCTTACATGAGAAATTTGTGTTTACATGAGAGATTAGGGTTTACATGAGAGATTTAGGTTTACATGAGAAATTTGTGTTTACATGAGAGATTAGGGTTTACACGAGAAATTTGTGTTTACATGAGAGATTTAGGTTTACATGAGAAATTTGGGCTTACATGAGAGATTAGGGTTTACATGAGAGATTTGTGTTTACATGAGAGATTTGTGTTTACATGAGAGTCTAGGGTTTACATGAGAAATTTGTGCTGACATGAGAGATTAGGGTTTACATGAGAAATTTGGGTTTTCATGAGACATTAAGGTTAACATGAGAGTTAAGGATTTCTGGGTGAATCATTGTTTATCATCTCTGGAAGACAATATTTCTACATGATACACAGGTAACAAATATAAACTGGTATAAATACACACAAATACAATAAATAACAAGAGGGCCATAATAGCCTAATATTGCTCACCTGAATTACCTGACAAATTGACACTTGGTAAACAAGTAACTCTAAGGGCAGAACCAATTTCGACCCCATGGGCATAATTTGAACAATCTCAGTAGAGCACCACAAGATGGTGAAACACACTAAATATCGAGGCTCTATACAATCTGCTTATGGCAAAGAAGATTTTTGAAGGTACCCCCTACATAAGTCTACATAAAGCATGTGACATGTCAACAGACAAGACAATCATTTACCATGAGCACTTAATGCTCAGGTGAGCAAAAAAAAACAGAATTTCTATAAATCATGCTTAAATTCAAAACCATTCAACTTGCAGACAAAACAGAAAAATTCTGAGAACACAGAAAGAACATATTGTGTAACTTGCCTTTTGTACCAACAGCTTAAATATACATAAAACATGGTCGGCATTTCATGAAAGAGAAAAGTTAGCTACAGTAACAATAGTTAGTGTGTTAAGTCAAAGACAACAATATAAATACCATTAAGTGCATATATAACATTATGCAATACAATAAATCAAAGAATACATCATCAAAGTTAGTAGTAACACTAAAAGGTTTGATGCAACAACTGATATAAAATAATTATACGCTGTGGTTTCACTAATTTCTATAGGGGAATTAATTTTGCGGACTTCAAGGGTCGGCCTATCCATGTACTGTATGAGATTTGAGTAAAGTTTAAGATTTGAGAGTGACTTAAGATTTTAGCACAACCTGATATTTGAGTACTGTCAGATACTTGAGTCCATTTTAAGATTTGAATGCCATCTGAGATTTGAGCTGTTTGAGATTTGAGCTGTTTGAGATTTGAGCTGTATGAGATTTGATTAATGCTTGAGAGTTGAATGTCATCTGAGGTTTGAGTGCCATATTAGAATAGAGTGCTGTTTGATACTTGAGAGTGATTAGAGTGCAGTCTGAGATTTGAGTGCTGTTTGTGATTTTAGTAATGTCTGGGCTGTCTGAGAATTGAATATTGTTTGAGACAACTGGCATTGATATAATTATATGGACTGATAGAGGACAAACATTTACGTTCAATTTAAGTTAAGACTGATGAATATCAACATATCACAGGATATAATAACATACCATATCTACGTGTCCTTTTCTCATCTCTAAAACACCTAGATTGTTGTATGCCTCAGCGTGATCGTTGTTGTTTGATAAACAAATTCTGAATGCTTGATAGGCTAATGTCATATCTCCTATACCCTGTAAGGTATATAAAAATTAGTGGTGACTATAAGTACATGCACATCATAGAATATACTGGGTGCAGCTGTTTCGGGCCTTTTTCTTACATTTGGGGAAAAATAATATAAAATAATATTTTTGCAAAAAGGGGAAGAAAAAACTCGATGTAATTTGAATTTTAGGGGAAAACTGCATGATTATAAAGATTTTTCCTGAGGGGAAGACGCCTTTAAACAGCCCCTGCTATAGAAGGAAAAAACCTGTGTCCACATGTCTAAGGGCAATAACTTGGATATACTCCATCACAACACGTAGTGTCCACGCCTGTTTAACTCTTTGTCTCATAAGCATATTTTAGATTCGTCCAAATTCAAAGCTAATATACAGAACATCAATTTATTTAAGAAATTGGGTTAATTCTCTCTGACAGAGTGGAAAATATTGTGGCAAAAGAAGGCATTACTCATTACAAGCAATTTTTGTCATAATGTATTCAAATGTCGTCTGCTTCAGATGCGGGGAACTGCGGTATCATGAGCAGGCTGTCAACCCAACTTTTCTCAAAATATAGGACAAATATAGGACATTTTTGAGACCAAATATAGGAAAAATATAGGAAAAATATAGGACAAATATAGGACATTTTTGAGACCAAATATAGGAAAAATATAGGAAAAATATAGGAAAAATATAGGACATTTCCACATTTGACTATAAATACAGAACAAATTTTGCAAAATATAGGACATTTCGTGTTATTTTAAATATAGAAAGAAACAAATTTATAGTCCAAGACTGCTAAATGTTCAAAGTATTTAAAAAAACTTACTATACTGAAAGCTGTATTCATTTTTAGCTTTTATGTACAGAGTGATCTCACAAATTTCTCTATCTTAAAAACCATCTGCCTGTCCTGGAGGCAGTATCAAGGAAGACACTTTATAAAAATCTCCCAGAAATGGTGAAAATATAGGACACAAGGCCTAAAATATAGGATTTTATAGGATTATAGGATGCGGTTGACACTTCATGAGGCAAAGGGTTAAATGATTATTGATGTGCATATGATGCTAAAGAACAATAGAATTTAAAAGTCCCTTTAATCAAGTTCATAAAGTGGTATAAGAGATAACAAGTCAGTATTATTGTAACTTAATCATGAAGCATTTCTTTCAGAAATTTTAATATCTAAGAGATTATAATAATTTCAAAGACATTGAAACAAAAGTTACATGTCAGAGAATACATTCTGTTGTATGTATCAGAAAGATGTCACAAAATTAAGTGAAAATATTAAATCTGTTGTTATATACCCATATATAAATTGTAGAACAATACTCTCTATTCTAGAAAAACATCCAAGATAAGTTTATTATGACTAGTACAAGTGTTAAGTTGGTGAATAATTATGTAAACGAGACCCACAATAGAATTACATCCACTCAGGCCTAAATTGAATAAATTGCTTTATTCAGTTCAATGTGAGTACATGACATGACGATGAACTAAGAAAACCAATTATATCCTCAACACTCCGTAAACTATCACCAAGCTATGACAAATGAAAGCCTCAACAAACAGAAGCCTCGTTGTAGTCACTTGATGGGAGTAATTAGAGTCAATTAAGGATGGGAAATAACCAGGAATGAACAAAAACCTTTGACAGCATTTTAAGTAGACTGTGACTCAGTTTTTCATGATGTCTACACTATACAAGGAGTATCTGAAAACCAGTCTATAATATCTAGAAATGATAAAACACTATAATGCAGCAAGAAATACATGCTAGAATAAAACATGTTTCATTGCCACAATATTCTAAGTTTAACAACCCCATAATATATTTTTTGTTCCAAATAAAGATCTTGCTTCAACAAAGTGGGTTGTGAATGATGAATATATAAAACTGCGTCATCCAATAACGGTAATCAGTAATTTCACTTAATTATATCAATATTAATAGCTCCACTGACATTCTAGCTTCAAAGGTTCCACACTGTTAATTCTGGTGTCTTTTTCATGTTACTTTTAACACACATCAACAAACATCCACATTAGTATTCAATTATCATGCATAAAATTTTGAGACCAAATGACCTGTACCCATAGTTCTAAGAGTCAAGCATGGAATAGTAAGGGTCACCTTTATATGAATTCAAGCCAATTAGAGGCAACTTAAGTCATCTAAATTCCTTTCCGGTCATGATGTTAAATTCTAGATGAAAAATACCAAACAGTATCCAGAACATGCAATATTCCATACATGACATCACTATCTGAGCTGGAATTTGACTCACCTGATTACATAAATTCAAAGCAAATATTCAAAACATCAATTTGTTTAAGAAAATAGGGTTATTTCTCTCCGACACAGTGGAAAACATTGAGGCAAAAGAAGCCATTACTCATTACCAGCAATGGATTCTTTTGCCACCATGTTTTCAAAAGTCGTCTGCTTCAGATGCAGTGTAATTCAGTATTATGAGGCAAAGGGGTTAAATATCACATGTTGTGTATAATGTCTGTTTATGTTCTTTTTATTCCTGTATAAACACTTGTATCTGCACATTTCAGCCAGTAAATATTTAAACAAGTGCACAAAAACCACATCTAATCATTGAAAAATAAAGTTACGGTAACAACACTTGTCTGTTTACATGTCAGCAATAGGGAGCTACATTTCAGTAAATATAAAGTATAATTTTAAGGGGCATAACTCCAAAAATATTGCTTTAAGAATAATACCCCTTGTCTCGCAACTGCACCTTGTCATGATAATCAAGTATTCCAAGTGACATGTTGATATCTTTAAAAGTGTTTGAGTAATGGGCAACATTAAAGTTTTTGCAAGAAAACAATGACAATGATGCAGTGATTATAACAGCTCGACTTTTTCTTTGAAACAGACAAACTAAAAACAGTTCTGGAAGTCATTATCTTACCAAAGCCACGTGACCTATGTTGAACCATATCTCCGATACTGTGTTCTCGTCCGCTAATGAAAGTGCTCTCTCAAAACATGTCAGCGTCATGTCATACTGCTGAGCATAGAAGCAACACAATCCTAGATTGTTGAACAATTCAGAATTATAAACCCCCATCTGTAATAATCGTCTGAAAACAAATTGCAACATCTTCAATGTATTTACTACAACTAAAACAATCTTATCATCTTCTAACACAACATTAACATTTACACAAAAAGGGACGCCAGTCCAAATTCCAGGCTAGTCTTCAAAAATACAAAAAATGCATAAAGTATAAATATTTAATTGAATAAATCAACTTGTAAATAATTGAATAAAGTTGTGAGTTTGTGTGTTTAGTGTTTCACATTTCATAGCTCAGTACAAAATTGTGTGAAGCAGTTTCTGCTCAAAATTCTCAAAAAGAACACATCACAGCCTGTGCCTGAACACCTGAGTATCCGTCTAAAACAAGAACATTGATTGGAAGTTTCAGTGCAAATTGACCAATCATGACCATTGATTGAAAGTTTCAGTGCAAACTGACCAATCACGAGACTGTATTTGGAGGCTTATCTCAAAACTGAATTTTGTAATCTGATCTTAGACTCATATAATATTAAATCACAAATATTTAGAGACTGGTTGCCAACTCATACAGTGAAAATTCTGTGAATCATTCTATCACAATTTTCTATACCTGTAGAATTTGAGGGCAACTTCAGGTTGATCTGTATAGAAATGGTGGGTAGCTATACAAGCAATGGCTTCCACATGCATGTTATCAACACGTAAAACATCCTTGTAAAATTTTACAGCATTATCCATCTCGTTCAAACCCTACAACACAAAAACTTGACATATATGATAACATGTTGAGAACAGTCTCTATTTTACTACTGTTACTATAATGCTAACGAACAGTCTTAAACTTTTTTTTCACTGGGTAAGGCCATTTTCAACAATTTTTTCAGTTATATATGATGGCTATATAAAGGATTACTATACTTGGTTTATTTAGGAAGAGGGGAAGATGCTGGGTGCAGGTACAGGCTGGAAATCACACAAAAGGGGCAAAATTGGGAGAAATTTCTCTTACAGTCTCTACAGAGGCAGGTCTCTGTCTTTTTTATCTTTAAAGACATTTACAATCATTACATAGTCGTTAAAAAATGTGACATGTTTACTTTGAATAAGATGCCATCGATCTTTCTGGGATCTGCTGATAAAGATCTGTTTCCATCATTGTAGGTGGGGATATACGTTTCTGTACTTGTCAAATACATTGTAGGCAGCAAATGGCTAGATGCCGTACGTCCAACCATTATTCAGGATGCAATGATTTTTAGGAGTAGTGGATATAATATTGTGTACTTTACCACCAAAATTGAAGATTTTTTCAGCGCCATTTTTTTATGGCTTATTTTCAAAATTGATTTTTTTTTGGGGGGGGGGGGAAATATAGCTTCTTTTCCAAGGGGAAAACGCCGACTATCAGCGTCACTTTCTTACTAAAAAAAACTTGCTATATCTACTGAATGCTAGACTAATGTCAGAGCCAGTCAGCATCAACATATGTTAACTTACCTCATAAATTCTAGCTATTCCTGACAGCAGACTTGTCTCCCCTGGAAACTTTTCCAGCCCTTGTTTGTAGAAATCTACGGCTGTTAAAGGTTGATCTAGACGTATGTATACTTTACACAAATATAAATACGAGTCCACCATATCCTGATGTTTTAATGATGATTTTAACTGTTGTATGGCATCATGGTACATACCCAACCTAAAACATTGAATACAATATGACTGCTGATATGATACAGTACATCGAAACGGTCATTAGCTCACTAATCAATGATGTTATGAAATCTTCAATTTGAACATTCAGGTTTTTAAAGTTTATGGTATATGTATGTGTAAGATTTGTAACAACTTATTTATACATAGAGAATTAATAATTATAAATTGGAAGATTGTTTTAGTACACAATTCAGGCTTCAAAGCAAATAGGATTCTTAATACAACAGAACAAAAATATTGTCTCAGAACTAATTAACCCTTTGCCGTACAAGCATATTTTGGACTCTTCAAAGCTAATATACAAAACATTGATTCATTTAAGAAAATTGAATTATTTTCTCTGTTAGAATAGAAAACATTGTAGCAAAGAAGCCATTACTCATTAGAAGCAATGGCTTCTTTTGTCACAATGTTTTCAAAAGTAATCTGCTTCAGATGCAGGGAATTATGAAGCAAAGGGTAAAATTACCAATCGGTACCACATTGTATTTCAAATATGTTTCACAAAACCACTAAATATTATTATTGTAGTAATAAAAACCAGTAGCAATAGCTAAGAATTTATTTAAAACACTTTATGCCCAATATTATGATCTATCTAAAGGCTGTGTCATAAAATGAGAGAAGTATAACAATTAAGGGTCATCTGTATAAAAACAATGAAGAAATCAACACATTAGGGATACACATATACAGGGCTTGACAAATCCACTTGTCTGCTTGTGATTAAGAGTAGAAATTGACTCAGGACGAGTTGAAATTGTTGTAAAACTAGTTAAAATTCTTAGCTGGTTGTCCTGCAGGACGAGAAGCCAGAAAAAAAATTGTCGAGCCCTGATGTACCATGCTTAAAAATGCTGTCATTTGTTTTTGATAGGAATATCTTTGCACAAGATTTACACAAGTGTGTAAATGCATATCCTCTTAGAAACTTGTACATGTAATTTCACATACTTGAATATTGTGCTTTGAAATGCCCTAATGATATATTGCTAACATTCATTAACAAAAAAAGTATGCAAAATACTAAATACGGCTTCAAAAACTTAGTGTTACATACATACAGGCTTTTTTCATAATATTCACTGATACATAAGATGACACATTTACCTGTAGTAGCATTTAGCAAGCTGAACCTTCCACCACCAATCTTTGAACTGACTCGCTTCTGTACCAAGGGCAGCTAACTCCAAAGCCTAGAGATATTAGAAAATTGAGAAAATTATTTGTCAGTGAACGTTTTTAAAGACAGTTTTTGAAGACAGTTTTTGAAGACAGATAAGATTTTCAGATAAGATTCTTAAACTTTTTGTATTTCATACAAAAAAACATACACGGTAAACTTATTCCTGTCTTGTTCAGTAAAGAAGTGAAATATTCTATTATGCATTGTTATTATCAGGCCATAATCATGGTCCAGTGGTTAGTGCAGTAGGTTACACCCTCCAATGAAAATTTGACAAAAAATGTCGATTTTCCTCTATATGTGGATAAGTTGCCAGCTTCTTGTGGAGGGGTAATTTAGTATTGGTTGGTATACAGTCCAGGAAAACCAGTAAGGTCAACTGATCACCATGTATATAAATAAAAATTGTTGAAAACGGCGTTAAAACCAGTAAAAGAAAAAACTGTCATCATTACAATGACAGGACATACATTTCTGACATCATTCTCGTGGTGAAATATGTACTCAAACAATGCCTTAGCAAGACCAGGTCTGGAGGCGTATTTTGCCATGTTCAATCTTGCTAAATTAATAAATGGACCATCCGGGCTTGACAACATGGATGCCTGAAAAATAACAAGCGTTTATTAAAACACACTCGTCCAAAGTAGAATCGCTCAATCACATTATCACAACATAATCCTCAAAACTGGTAAACCAAAGAACTTGATGTTATTTCCTTTTCTTCATATGAGTAGCATCTAAAACAAGTCATGTTGACATTTTTTTTTGTTGTACATACATTTATATCCATAGAGATTTTGTAATAGTTCTAATGTGAATTTGATTGAATGGAAAGATAATTCAATACACAATGTACAGAAAAATCGCTGAAAACCGGACCAGGCTAAAAATCTGGTTTTCTCAGAATTCCGGTTTTCAGAGAACTATTGATTATCAAAGAGAAAAAATTGAACATGAAAAATCGCCTGATTTTCAGGAAAATTCAGGTTTTCAGAGCGTTCAGTTTTCAGGGGTTACATTGTACTTTCTAAATAAGTAATTATCACTCGGATATGCATAGTTTAATGTAAAATAAGCATTTAAGGACAACCATCAAACATAATATTAAAGTAATATTGGCATCGTGGTCTACAGATTGAGTGTTCGATCTCTCATCTGAAGGTTCAGAGTTTGAATCCCAGTTTCAATGGGTTTCATTCATGAACTTCACCATCCCATTTTAGACGCAGTACTGGTGTAGTGTCGAGAAAGCGGACTCAAGCTTGATTAATATAAACAAAATTGTTTGTTTTACACTCAAGGTAGAATAAATAAGCATAAACTAAAGTAATATTGGCTTATGACTTACTGTTCCAAGTCTGACAAATCTTCCTGAAGCACTGGTGACAGGTCTGGCAGTATGAGCTGTACGTGGAGTCTTTATAGCTTGTTCCATAGTACCAGGCCGACCAGAATTTGTACCTGGTCTAGCAAAACCAGTTACAGGGCGTCCAGACTGTGACATAGGTCTGAGGGTAAATAAACATGATTGTGATGAAGATGAAATAAAATGATGGGAAAGTCAAAAACTTGAAGCTAGAATTCCAACACTACAGTCAATAACTTTAACCAAAACAATTCATGATTTGAATACACAACAGACACATATATTGTTCATCATTACGTGAAACAGTACCTATAAACAACAGGTTTTGATATTTTCATCCAGAACATACCTTACACCTTGACTCACAGAACCATGACCAGTACCAGGTTGTCGTAGTGATGTACCTGGTCTAGCTATCTGTGCTGTCACGTTATCATCCATCAACATTTCTGCAATACCTTCCTCATCCCAATCTACTTCATCAACATACACTTGACCAGTGAGAGCTCGAGTCTTCAATGTCCATGTGGCCTATATATACATCATAAACATCAAACTTAGAAGTTAAATTAGTGAATATTACTGTAGTTCTTTACAACAAATAAAATGACATAATAACAAGAAATACAGAAACATTACCAAGCTTTTTCATTTCAATCAGAAGGTGTGGTGATTTTTTAATGATATATTCCAGGGCAGACAAACAGGGACCATTAAAAATGATAACATTCACTTTGAGTATGAACCTGGCTTTCACTCAGGCTATAAGCTAGAAAGTGGGATCATCTTTCCTAGATGATTAACTTTATATCATGTAAGTATGAAACAAAATAAAGTGTATGTTTTATATGTATATACTTCATTATGTTATGAAATAGAGCTCTATACCAGTATTCGATATTTATTGAATAATAATATTTTAGGTTCAATAGATTTAGATACAGTGACTTCTCATTGGCTTGAACACGATGGGACTGACGAAATCAGTTCCAGTAATCCAGAGTTTACTCAACGAAATAAAGTTGTTTCCCTTGCATATTTTGTATTGTGTAATGTGTTTGTAATGACCATATACCAATATGTACATACATGCAATAGATTATTATTTAAAAAAAGAAAAAATACAAAAATTATTTTGCCGAGCTTATATTATGAGACATTCATGTCGACATTTCATGCGCAATATCATTTGTTCATTTTACAAATAATTTCAAAGCAATCACTATTTAAATATCATGGCAATCATATATTCTTTGACCAACATGATAATTAATAATATACAATTAATGTTGCAAACAAAACCGAACAATTGTCAATTTTTGTTTGTAATCTTCACACATGTGTCAGTTACATGTTACGTGTCACATCGAGCAAATTTTTGACAACAAATTACTTCCAAGAAGAGAAAATGCATTGTTTGAGTGAGAGGTGTAAATATTGATCTTGGGACCTGACTTTTGTTTCTAGCCATGCGTAGTCAAACTAAATAGAACATATAGCAAAAACAATTTGGACCAGAGAATAAGTTCCTGTTTTCAAATTTACCCTGTTCCAGCCAATGAGAGTCCACTGTATATCATTGAGAGGATGGCCCTTCCAAAGTCATTTATGAAATCAGCCCACCGGAAAGCTGAATAAGTAAAGCTAGAACTGAATGTGCAGTTTCGCCACACTTATGTGCCTTTATAATATTAAAAAATAGTGTATGATAAATCGAATATCGATTATTTTGTATCGATATCATTTTCGTATCGATAGCTCTGAGTGATACGGAGCCTTACAATGAAAGTGAATACCGGGCAGACTGAAAAATGAGAACATCCGAATTACCCTTAACCGATTAATGATCCATTCAGGAACAGACACAAACTGCGTGCTATGAACTATTTTTTATATAATCACCTGGTCATATGGATTCTTCTCTAATAACTGGGTGCAAATATCTGCACATTGCTGATATTTTCTCCGCCTGAAGTAGCTGTACGCGAGAAATAATGGGTCCATTACTTTTTTGTTTTCATTAGAAACTGGAATGTCAGTGTAGCGGAAATAGCGAAAGTATTCCGATTCAATCGCCATAATTCATTTTGAGACGCTCCCCTGATTCCATTCCGCAATTTCTCGGATAATCAATGACTTCGGAAATGAGACACGAAGCCTAATTGGATGAATGTTTTCTTATTCACACCTTCGTAGGTTTTCGTAAATTCAACATGGGAGTCGACGCACCGTTGTTCATATTTTCTCTTATTGACGAGGGATATCTTCTTTTTCTTGTGGTTTATTTTGTATCCTTTAAAAATCATCATTTTTTCCCAAACTGTTGATGATCGATCGTTGTTGTTCCGTACTTGCAACGCATTGCTGAATTTCAAAGTGCATATGTAATCGTATTACACATATATTCGGATACGTGCCGTAGTATCACATAATTTTTGGTTTTGAATTGTGCATTTGACATCTACCATAACATTTCTTATTTTCGAAATATGTGATGTAATCATTTCATTATATCTTTTTTTCAGATATTCTTTTGTACTCCCGAAAAATCATACTTTCCATTCAAAATGAAAGTTCCCATAGAAAATAGATGGGTTTCATTCATATACTATACACACACCTGTACTGTACCCTTGCCTTTTTTATGTACATAGTTCAAACCAGGTTACTGGTACGCTATTAGTGTTGCTCCCCATGGACAGAGCAAGGTTTGAATCACCATTATTTTAAATAACCTTTGACTTCATCTTTCAACAATAACATCTCAACTGTGTTCAGCTAATTGTTACCAAAGTTACCAGGTACAGAATGCATTGTTTGATTTTCCCATCAATTTGCTGTATATTTTTGTGTAAATATGTTTATTGCTATCCTTGACAAATTGTTCAGGTGATCACTTTGTCAGATTTAGAATGTGATTATTTGAATGCAAGGACATGTTGCGAAAAGATGAATTTTGTAAGTATAGCTTTGAACTGGCCAAGTAAACTACCTTAAGTTATTCAGATTGATTGGCTGTTTTGTGTACTTGTGCAGGTGTGTGGAAATGTTTTCATGTAGCCGGTAAGGTACTAAAAGTAGAAGGGGGGGTCGGACGGTTCCAAACTGTAGGAGACAAAGGGGCAGCACACCCTTTGGGGAAAAAGTATTGGGCAAGAATGCTCAAATAGCTGGATGATTTTTTCTGGCTTCCGGTTCATTTCTACACCCCTGCTTGTGTTCACTGTTCAAAAATGGAGACAATTTATTTTTTAGCTTGGTTGTATCATTTACTCATGAGGAAACTTTAATGCGTGAAATTTCTATATGTATAAAGAGCCGTCTGGGAATTTGCCTTTACTATTTATACCAATGGCCTTAATTATTTAAAAAAAATCATTTTAGAAGACTAAAATGGTATTAATCTATATAGTCATGTCTTACTCTGATGTGAAATCTGTTTATTCTAGTGGGTATTACCTGAAATGATTCCTCAAGTCATTCTAAATGTGCTGTTGTTGTTTACTGGTCACTGGATCATATTTATATTGTATTCACCTTGTACAGCTTGGATCATATACAGGTAACTGTTGTTGTTTTTTCAATTTTGGGAAAGGGTTGGGGTCCGGTCCAGTTGGGAAAAATGCACAGTGTGATGCCAAAATTGGGAATTTTTAGGTCGGGATTTGGGGAAAATGTCTTTTTTTTTCAATGGGGAAGGGCATGTTTACTTGACCCATACAGAGAAGGAAAAAATCACTGGATATATTGTTATGATTACTTTGAATATCTTTATCCTATTAGTGCATTTACTTAATCAATCTTTCTAATGTTACATGAATGAAAGGAGCAGATTTCTATGTTTCTCATTTTTGTACTCGTATTCTGTACTGTATTAAATTTGTTAAATTTTACAATACATGCTTACATAATTTACATTTCATACTTTGTGCATAGTTTGGATTCTTAAAACAATGCAAATAATTTCTATCTTTTGCTTTTTGCCATATATGGAGGTATCTAGTTCTTGAACTTTTGTGTGAATGTAAATAGAATTAATCAATTCCCATGCAGCATAATCAGTTTTATGTTGTATTGCAGATTTGTGACAAAGCCCTCTGGAAATATTGGTATTTATGATCCAACAGAAATCCATAACAGACAGCAGCTTAAAAATCATATGAAGGAAAACCTTTGTAAAATGGGATTTCATCTTGTTTTCTTCTTCATATATCTTTACTTGTAAGTAATAACTTCATATACATTTACTTGTAACAAGTGACATTTTGTAATTTTGGGAGAGTCCAAGTCTAATCCAAAAGGGAAATCCAATGGGAAAAGATGCATGGTTGATGCCAAAATTGGAAATTTTTAGGTCGGGCTTCGGGGGAAAAATGTTTTTATTTTCTATTGGGAATAATCCATTTACTGGACCCAGACAAAGAAGGAAAAAAATCACTGTGTAAGTAGTAACTTAGTTATAGGAGGCAGAAAATAAAGTTACTGATGTGGGGCTCGAACCCCCGACCTTCTGCTTTCAAGTCAGCTGCTCTACCAACCGAGCCAATCGGGCTTACAGGCATACAAACTACTATAAACACATATTATATATACAACCCTGTTACAACTTCATATACCTTTACTTGTAAGTAATAACTGAACAATTGAATGTTCATCTTGAGGTCAGTAATCAGTTTTATTGATCTGTTGAATTAATATCAATTTGACGACTTTGAAGTTCAGAATTATTTTCAGATAGATCAGAAAAAATATGTATATGTTCCTAAGATTATGTCCTTGACTGTTAGATACCTTGGGGCTTTCATTTGACCCTTAAAAATTACAATATCGCATTACAATTTGGATGCTGTAAAAACTTATGAGTTAGAAGGTTAAATATTGGTTTGGTAACAAGAAACAAACCTTTTTTTCTTTCAGCCTAAATGCTTCTGTATAGTATAATGTGTTTGTAATAAAAGTTACATGTAAGACTTTTGTTAAATTTCAGGATGATTTACTCCTTGATAAAGGGAGACGATCTCTAAGTGCTACTACAAGACTCACAGATTTATTTGCTTTTCATCATGTACATATCATTATTGTTATCTCTGCCATAATAATTAATCTATGTTGTGTAACTTAGCAACCTTTGTCACATTTTGTAGAATGCTTTAATACTCAAGATGTTTAGTAAGTCAGATATCAATGTATTTATTGAAGTGTGATTAGGTTATTAAATATGCTGTATAATGTGGATAATTATGTCTGTGAGAATAAACAACAAATTCCATATTTAGGTCAAAAAGAAAGATTTATGTTTGGTTTCATTTTTTTTTTTTTTTTTGTATTTTTTTTTAAATTGGATTAACAAGCTTACTGTTGTATAGTTTGTCTAATGTATATTATAAGACAATGCTGAACCAGAATTTTTGAGATGAAAAAAATAGCATTGCACCAAAAAAGGGTTCGTCAGGTCAGCAGGAATGAATTTAGTTCTCTTTACAGCATGAAGAAATAGAATTGATTCTTGATTGTGTCTGTATAAATCCATTAGTCTTTTCAAATAATTGATTCAGGAAGTTATGACAAAAGTCAAGAAGAAACATTATTGTATTGATGTGTATTTTGCGATGTATAATTATGTTTGTAGCATATAGAAACCATCTGTCATCACAGATGTGTAGGTTTATACACAAATGCCCTTAAGTTATTATAGTACATTGTTTAATTTAAGTCAGTAGTTTTGAGAATATCAATTATATAAATATTTTTGCTACTCACTATTCTTAAGGCCCTTAAAACATTTTAGATATGACAATGACTAAACTTTTATCTGAATATCAAGACTTATTGTTTTAAAACATTCAGAGCATTTTTAGAGCAAACTTTTCAAACATTGAAGACAAAACTTTTGAGAAACCAATTAGATGGATAAATTGGAATGCATTCTTAATAAGAATACCATAGCTAAGAACTTTCTAGACATTGACTTATGTTATGCTTTTGTACTCAGTTTTGTATTTGTATATTGTTGATAATTCTACTTAAACGTCTGTCTGTGACATTTGTTCAATACACAGATATATCCTTCATTGATCAGACACTAAGATTCTCTAAGATGGCAGTATTTATTGGAGATATGGCCTGAACTGTAGTACTACAGCTGTTTGTTGTTCTTGTACTAAATATTAGACACATTCATGTTTTATTGCTATTTTTGTATCATGAAGTATTCCCAGTAATCCTATTAAGTGTTCTGTGTCTGACCTCAAAATGTGTGTGTGTGCTATATTTCTAGTTGTGTATCATATATCATATGGAAATATTAGTTATTTAAAGAAGAACATCAGACTAATGACATTATTCTAATAAAATATGTCTTGACACACCTGGTGTACAGTTAAACCTGTGATTGTGGCCACGTCCTAATAAAGACCACCCTGTAAATAAAGGCCATTTTTTGAAAAACTGTCACTGATTATTTAGAACAAACTGACCTCCGAATAAAGACTGTCAATAAAGATTACATTGGGTGGCCTTTGTTCACAGGTTTGACTGTGAGTGTAATAAACAGTACTGAACATATTTTAACAAAAGCGTACATGTATACAACTCACTATCAATGCAGATAACAAAATATAGCTGACTCTATAATATTGTTTACATTAAGGCTGTATAGTATATGGTTGTAATCTATATGTAAGCTAATAAGCTATTAACTAAACTCTTTTAATTCATTCTTAATTTATGTTTGAAATAAGCTTTCCATGAAGTAAGTACACTCTTAAAGTCTTAACCATCTGCAGGGTACGACGTCTATGACTACATGTGTTATATGTTTGTCATTGATCTCTTTTTACTGTAATTTTATATTAATTATTTTTTTCATTGTTGTATACATATAGTTTGTCTATTGCATCTTGTTTGATGTGTGATATTGTTTTTGGCTGTGTGGTGTTTTGATTATATAAAATAATCATGGCTTCTTGTGGTGCATTTTTGTCTTTTGAGGTTCTTCATGGGGGAAAGTTGAAAATTTTCAAAAAAATGGAAATCTTAACCTCGGTGCCATGGAAACAATAAAAAACAGTAGTGTTTGGACTTGGGGAAAACTGGTGGTTCAGGAAAATTCTGGAAAACTTTTGATTGTGTATCATGATGATAGAAAAATGAAGTCAAACATTGTTAGCAATGTTGGTCATATAACTATTTATTCATCAATATATGCTGACATTTGAAGCTCACTGATTGATACTGAGGATGTGTTTAATTATTTCATTTTACCTTTGAACAAATTTTCTATTGATTGATCAAAAAGTTACCAGTACCAGAAAACTTTGTCTTCTGATTAATGTAATTGTGATGAAGTTTTCTTTCAAATTATGAGTTGAATTAGTTGAAAAGTGTGTGTTATGCTTGGATACCACATTTTTTTGTAGCCTTTTTTCAATTTTTGCACAACAATTACAGTCAAACCTGTGTTTGTGGCCACCACCGAATAAAAATCACCCGGTGAACAAAAGGTCATTCTTTGAAAAATTGTAACTGATTATTTAGAACAAACTGACCTCCAAATAAAGGCCATCTGTCAATAAGTCTACTATTTGTCTTTCCCAAGGGTGGCCTTTGTCCACAGGTTTGACTGTAAGTGGTTTTAATGTCAGGGTTTAAAATTCTGTGTTAAAACTGAGTCACAACAGTTTGCTGAGTTGAAGACTTATAAAATGTCTTGAAATTTTGTACACAATTCTTGCTGAAGGGATATATTCCTCACATTTATTATATTATTCAGGATTATCTGTTTCAAGAGCTCATATAAATCCAACATGATTTCACAGTATTATGAGTTATTCTTACAATTTATAATGTTTTTATGAATCATGATTTTACACTAATTTTTAGCTCGTCTGTTTCAAGGAAAAAGTCAAGCTATTATGATTGCTGCAGTGGGATCGTTGTTGTCATGCAAAAACTTTAATGTAGCCCATTACTCAAATACGTTTAAAGATATCAACACAACACTTGGAATACTTAATTATCATGATAAGGTGCTGTTGCAGGACAAGGGTCATTATACTGAAAGCTATATTTTTGGAGTTATGCCCCTTTTTAACTTAGAATTTTGGTCAAAATTGCTTATTAAATAGACTGATGTTAAACTGATGAGTGCTGGCGCTGCTCTGCAGAGCTCTTGTTTTTGGTATCCGTTTGTGGTTTGAGATAAAATTTGTCTAAAATTTGATGAAAATTCGGGGTAATTTGTTATTGTTGTCTTTCAACTTAGACGACTGTTTATAGCTCTGTGTTATATTAACCTTTGCATAATTTGTTACTGTGGGCTGTTTTTGTGTGAGTTTGTGTCAGAATTTCCATGCAGGCTTTAATTGTATGGAACTAGATAGAAAAAAAAAGAATTTACGGTTATTTTACAATTGAATGTAATTTCAAATCCAACCGTACCACTGCAGTTTAGCAGAGAAAATGGTTTTCCAAAATGGCAAAACTTCATTAATAGCAACTATGTATTGAATTATATTGAACTTAGTACTTCTTTCAACTTGGGATAAATTTGGAATAACATCTTTTTTAGTATCTACCATGAGTTAAATATCTGTTACAGAGTATATGTACATGAATGTCTCGATGTCAGCTCATTATACATAACTCTGATGATTTCAGTAATTTTCTGTATTATTTATAGTGGAATGTTTGTTGCTATTTTAGTTCATTTATTGCATTTAGCAAATCCCTACCAGAATGCTCATTACTTACAAAACACAGAATGCACGATTCTGTACTCAATATACTTAGTAATCAATAAATATTGTTTTTATAGTTTTGTTTGTACTATCTTTATACTCCTGTTTCCTGGTGCCTCTTTCATGAACATATCTCAGCTAAGATAGCAGATTTTTAAGTTAACATTGTTGCCTCCCCTTGTTTGTAAATTAAAGTGCTTATCCTGTTGATTATTATAAGGATCTATTATCAGCTGATAACGGTTAATGTCTGAAAATGTATACCATTAGCAAGATTTTAAACTTTCAGAACTGCTACCATAACTAAGATATGTCTATGAGACATGGTGTCGATGTTGTGTATTTACTTAGAAAATAAAAAGATAGTAAATGATTGTCATACCGGGACTTATTGAAGATTAAGTACACTATTTCTTCAACTACAATGTAGAGAAAACCTGCCTGGCTTTGTTTGTAATAACTAACAATACAGTCAGACTTCACATAGTTATCACTTCAGTATTAACTAAGACTGCGGCCGTGGTCCAGTTGTTAGTGTGTTGGACTTGTAACCTGGCCATTCAGGTTCAATGTAACTACCACCTATTTTTTCCAGTTTTCACTCTCCCCTATGTATCAACTTGATAATGAGATCACCTCAAAGTAAAGATTTTTTTGCACTGAATAGTGTCTTGATATAATAATTGAGGTTTTACAGTGGTACAATTCACTGTATTCCCTTTGTCGGTAAAATAATACACAAGACAAAGTTAAATTCTATTCATTTAATGATATTATTACTATAAAATATTGTTACACAATCTTAAATGTTCAGAATTTTAAAGACATAAACAATCAGACAGGGATTATCAAAACATGCAACAATGGTGCAATTTTCCTCTTTACTCGTGCATCAAAGGTAGGTAACTAGTAGACCACCTAACTGTACAAAGAACATAAAATGAATTCCTTTCAAACAAAACTACAACAATCTAATAAACCAAATCTTTGTCATCTTGGATAAAACACGAATATCACTATTATAACTTCATTTTTTTTGTCATAATTTTTACTAACATTTTGTTTAATCAAAATTTTTGGCAAAAGAAACAATGCTTTTACTTTCCTTACAATGATCTAAATTCATTTAAATAAAATATTCAAAATGTCTCAAAACAACTAATCATACTTCCACTGTAAACATTTATAACGTGATAGAAACAAATTAAACAATGGCAGACCAAAACGTGATGTTGCAAGTTAACAATCTATGTAAACAATTACAGAACTACGCAAACATTACAAATGAGGATAAAATAAGAAACCAATCAATATCAATCATAGTACAGACTATGAGGAAATTTCGCTGATTTAAAATACAACATGTGTTCACTGTTTCCAAAACATGCTGGCTCCTTCAACAGATATTCAGCGCTGATTCTGTTAAACACTGGTGGTAATAACTGTTTACATAACAGAATGAGGAAGCAAAAATACAACCATTCATGTCTTAATATCATTTTAACACAAACACAGAAATGAACTAAATGTGCATAATAATGTGATAAAACTGAAGGTTCACAAATTATTTTGACATGAAAAACACTTAAGTGATACATATAAGTTCTGGATCCATTGACATAAAACTGTTGACAATTTCCCTAATCCCCTGGGAGTCAGTTGACATACCGGTAAATTAACAAATCACAGAGTTAAAAAAACATAGAAAGTCTATAAATAATAGGTACATAGACAGTAACACACTATAAACAAATAAAATATATGAAATCTTAGTCATAAAATACTTCCATTACAAAACTTCTGACTTGTTTGAAACTTTCTACATACACAAGAACTATATAACAAGGTGTCTCACTCTCAGACATCCACGGAGTACATACAGGTCTATGACCACATTAAATTAAGATGTGCAGTAGAAACTACCACCATTACAAGCATTCAAACAAATACCAGTGTTGGAAATTAATAGTGACAGACCTCGAACATAGAAAATTTATTTAGTTGAAGTTGTAGAGTCAACAATTTTTTGTTCTATTAAAGCCAATAAAGAGTTAAGCACTTGGCTCACTGGTAAAAAAGGTAGTTATAACTCCTTCAACTAAAAACTACTTTCCATTCAATCTTGATAACATTCCTTATAGGCTTACAGCCGCAACACTAGCAAATTTTGAAAACTTCTAGTTCTGCTTGTAACAATGAAGTACCAGTATTCCTTTAAGAGATACAATGCAACCTATCAAGAGAGGCCCTCTCGTGAAAAACAACCTCCCTTCAACAACAGCATGATTTTTTCAAACTACAATTTAACAATCAAGTCAACCTTCTAAAGCAACAGTCTCTCCACAACAACATATTTTTGCTTCTCCTAATATGTGAAAAGTTTGGAGAGGTTGCACTGTACAACTATAACGAAATTATTCCACAGACTAACATCAAGGACAATAGAAGTATACCTGACACAACATGCCTGTAACTCAAACTATAACAACACTTGTTTTTTAAGTTGACAACATCAACAAAATTTGAGTCATTTATCAGCTGTGGAACAATACAATAAATTGACTCCAGGTTTAAAATCTACACATTTCTACAACACTGAGTTCAGTTTGAGGTAAAACTGTACAATGTGGCCTTGAAAGGTTTACTGTCATGACAATACAAACACATCTTGTTACTGTGAAAATCATTGGATAGTACATGTGCACCTGTTAACAATCAAACTAAATTAATGCCAAACAAACTATAAAATAATCACAATAATAAATTTGAACATGCAACTAAATTTATAACTTATAACGGAAAATATACATCATAGCTTCAGGGATAACTTACAGTATGAAATCTGAATGATGGCTTTTTGTGAAAACTTATTAAAGCAAAACATAATTTTATTATGTGTTGATTGAAATCAGGAAAAAAAAAGACAAAAAACAACAGAAATATCACATTAAACAACAGCACAAGTAGAAGAATCATAACAAAAAACAATAAAGTTAGAACTTTAACTTAAATAAAGAATTAAACAGCACACTCAGCTCAAGTTAGAGCAAATTTCTAGCAAACAAAGTCGTTAAACATTCAAATTATTATCTGTACGTATTTATCTATTCTTGTAATATAATGCCAGTTTTTATATCATTCACAGATAAATAAGATTTAAGTGATGTATACTTTGTTCCCATGAATCAACATTTGATACCAACACCAAGCAAACATTCATTCAGAACAACAATGTAATTGGCAACAGAACTAAGCTACCTCACTAAAGACATGATTATTACGATAATTCAAAATATTCTCCATGTGCATTCTTTAAAACCTGTAATATGCTGATTATAGTTGGAAATAAATGAGTTATCAGTCAATAACTAAACCAGATACCTTTTTAATGAATCAATAATTTTACATTAATTGATTTTGAACTAAAAATATTCCAACATGACAAATGTCTTAGCTACAGACACATTCCACAAACCACTTAATATAAACAACACAGAATGGAAACACAGATATAAAACGATTACTTGGGGGGGTAGGGACAATACCAACCCAAGATATATATGTTGAAGAAAACAAAGACCTACAAATTCACATAAATTATTAAACAAACAACAACAAAAGAACATACAAGAGGGCCATGATGGCCCTGCATCGCTCACCAGAATAAATATTAATTAACTTGTTACTAAAAAAGTAATTAAGGTACACTTGTGGGCAAATAATGGGGAACAATAATAAACTTGATAAAGGACCATCAAAGGATACTACAAAAGAATATTCGTGATGACTGAAGGATGCCACAGACCAAATTTGGTGATGATCCAACCACTGGTTCATGAAAAGGAGTCATTTTAAGGTATTTCTATGTTTAGCTTTAGCAGCCTCTAATAGGGGCCAACCATATTTATTTGAGCAAACTTGAGAAAGGACTATCTAAGGATGCTACAGACCAAGTTTGGTGATCATCCATCCATTGGTTCATGAGAAGAAGACATTTAAAGGTATTTCTATTTTTAGCTCTAGCAGCCCCTAATAGGGACCAACCAATTTTTTCTTCGCAAATCTGATAGACAATATCTAAAGATGCTAAAAACCAAGTTTGGTAATAATCCATCCATAAAAACATGAGAAAAAGTCATTCTAAGGTATTTCTATTTTTAGCTCTAGCGGCCCCTAAAAGGGGCCCACCAAATTTATTTGAGCAAACTTGAGAAAGGACCGTCTAAGGATGCTACAGACCAAGTTTGGTGATCATCCATCCATTGGTTCATGAGAAGAAGATGATTAAAGGTTTTTCTATTTTTAGCTCTAGCAGCCCCTAAAAGGGGCCGACCAAATTTTTTTGAGCAAATCTGTTAAAAGTCTATATAAGGATGCTACAGACCAAGTTTGGTGATGATCCATCCATTGGCTCATGAGAAGAAGATGATTAAAGGTTTTTCTATATTTAGCTCTAGTGACCCCGAAAAGCGGTCAACTGGAACAATAAGAGCAAATTGCAGTTAGAACGTCAAAAGGCTTCTGCACAGCATATCCGACTGGTAGTTTCTGAGGAGAAGACCATTGTTGACGCCAGACGATGGACGCCAGACGACCGACGCCGGAGCATCCACCTACCCATCCTAACAGCTCACCCTGAACCTTCGGTTCTGGTGAGCTAAAAATGGAAAACAAAAATCAAACACATGTCAAGCATTATTTAAAACCACAAATATACCCATAGTAAAACCTCTGGCATCAACACTATTTACAAAAATAAAACCATCTTCTATACACCTTACAGAAGACTTTCAATCATACAATGATCTCCAAATTTATCAAATAATTTCTCATCAACCCATCGACTGATCTAACAGTTGCAAATATATCATTTCAGTAGTTGGTGTGTAATATTTTCTAAGTGATTCTTATAAAAAATAACTAATTCTGCATTATTTCAATGTTTCAATAACATAAGGTCTGACAGATGTTCAATAAAATGGTGTACTTATTATCTAGCAAGATATTTCTTTGAATTTTTAATACAATCATATATAAATCCAGTTCACAAAAATATTAAGGATGTCTCACATACAGCTAATATGAAGAGAGACAAGAAGTTTCCAATACTTGAATAATTAAGTTACAAGAGACTGAAGCATGTATACACTCCTGTTCTTAAAGAAAAAACAATATTTTTCATACACAGGAATTACGGTCTAATTCTCAAAATGTTAACACTAAATAACAAAAACATCAGCACTATGTAATACATAAAAAAGGCTTAAATGATGGGCAGTGATTAAGATAACACTTATCTACTAACCATGACTCAAACTTTGTTAGACTGAATGTACGTAATGCTCTTACATCATGATTTTTTTTCAAGAAAAAATGCTAGGTACGAACTTCAAGCATTTCAAACAAAACAGTAAATCAATGTTGCATTTATAACATATTTACACAAAAAAGTCATATGGAAGCAGCACATATTAAAATGTTTATAATATAAACAATTATGATATGAATGAATGACTAATAAACATTTGAACATTAAAACAGACATAAAAATCGTGAATCCATGGAGAACGAGCGAAAACTAGAAGAGATATAAATTTGTCAAAGCCTTTCATGCATCACAAAAAATACATACAGTCAAACCTGTGAACAAAGACCACCATGGGGAAGGACAAAATGTGGCCTTTATTGACAGGTAGCCTTTATTGACAGGTAGCCTTTATTCGGAGGTCAGTTTGTTTTAAATAATCAATGATGATTTTTCAAAGAATGGCCTTAATTCACAGGGTGGCCTTTAATTGCAGGTGGTCATGAATACAGGTTTGACTGTACATGTATATGCTGACTTCTTACTGGCTTCATGACTCACTTCTTGCAACAATCTGGCTTTCTTTAGTCTTAAAATTTATATGCAGATCAATTTGTTTCTTGAGTTTCAGAATTTCAAATAATATCAATGAAAAAAATATGGACTTTAAGAGATTTCAAAATCATACATAACTACTCTGGGTTTATATGAGGGAGAATTAAAATCCAACCATTTGTAACTATGTTTAACACTGTCAAACCAGGAAAAATCATTGGCTTAATTAAGGCTTTTTTTCTTTAAATAAGTGCTAACTGTAAGAACCACACAAGCAGCAGTAACTCTAAACATGATTTAACACATAGCTATATCATATTTACTAAGACATAAAAACTATTTGGTGAGTATGTTCATTGAACTGGTTACTATATAAAATAACAGCTCCGATCAATTGGTAATTAGTGTATATAATCATTATTTCATAAAGTCATGTGTATAGCAGCAGTTCCTTTAAGTGGCATGGAAGTGAAAGGAATGACACACTAATTAAAAGACGAAATATCCAAAACATTCACAAACACTGGATCAAGATAATTTCAACATTTGATTCCTTAATAAACTGACATCTTTTACACTGGTTGGTAAATTCAGGGATGTATTTTATCAACAAACAGATATAAACAATGCTGTAAATTCCTCCAATTTCACATGTTACTCCAAGCATATGACAAGCCCAAAAATGTACTTTCTTTTTTTGAAACCTTCCAGAACACAGGTTAAGTTTATTTGTCATTTTATCCCTGCATTCCACTTGAAACTTCCTTTAGTATGTATATAATGCAGCATTTATCCTGCACTCATTCAGATGATGAGAATTTAAAAGTCTAGTTTTGAGTCTGTGTTATACAGGTGTGCTTCTGCCTGATTCTATACAACAGGAGTTAGGACCTGTAATACATTGAAATTGGGATTTAAAACAAACAGAACTTCTGATGAATATAATTACACTTGGCCAAAGTATTTAATAGTGATGGGGCATCAGTTGAAATAATAATTGATCATCAGTTGGAATCGGTTAAGGCTTCTGATGCAATTTTTCTGATTATAATTGGTTTGGAAATCAACATGAGTTGTATACTTTTAATACAAAAACAGGGCCATTTATTAAAACTAATTCTTAAATATACACTAATTTATTAATAAAAATTGATCCTATTTGATAAGAATAATGTTGGAAACTGTCCTGTATAGACTTTAAGTTTCATTTTCTTCTAAACATTGAGGAAGGACACCCCACTTCATCATAACTATTATGACTTACAAGCATCATAGCTTTAACCCTGGGGTAATATATATATAAATCAGGATTTCACTAGACACCAAAAGTTGAGAGTCAAAAATGATGAATAAAATTCCCTCCTAACTTTACTGTAAATTTGACCAAATTGGTACAAATTCTCAAGAGTCAAAAGCTTTATTTTACTGATTTCAAGAGTCAAAATGCTATTTTAAGGGTCAAATGAAAGCCCTGTAAATCATAGAAAACTACCTGGTTTTGTGTTTGTAGATAATCTTGGACCCCAAACTCTAACTGTTCCATCATCTGAAGCACTAGCCAGCATACTAGGCACTTTGGGATTCCAATGAACACAGTTAACGGTACGAGAGTGACCTTCTAACACAGCAATTGGCATTTCACGTCGAATATGCCATATATATACTTTATTATCTGAAAAAAATATTTGGATTAAACACTTAATATGTTTGGTAATTTTTCAACATTTACAATTTATTCAAAACCATGAAATATCTTCATTTTTTTATGACCTACATTTTGAAAACACCATCTATAATCAAGAAGAAACAAATATGGTCATATAAATTGTTTCCTTCACTGTAAAACATCACTGATAAACCTGCAAAATGATGCCATAAAATAATCACAGAAATAGAAAATGTTTTAACAATAATCTGATTATAGGATGAAATAACAGTCTTTGCACTAAGCCATTATTTAGACAAGCAAATTCTCTCAAAATTGTGCATTCAGGTTAGTAATTAATTGTTTTTTTTCAATAACAAACTAATAGTTTTGGCTAGTGCCTTAAAAATTTAGTTAAAACACTGAAATGACCATTTTTTTGTTTATATTAGCACAAATAATTAGATCACACCTTCACTTCCACTGGCAACAAAGTCTTGATTGAGGCCACCAAAACATGAATGTATTGCATAAGTTCCTTGTGATACGCCTTGAAATTTTCGTACCAACACACGATCTTTAAGGTCCCATAAGTGGACTCCCTGAAAACAAACATGTCGATAAAGAAAGTCAATACATGTTCAAGAACACAATCATGTGCCAATACAAGAGTAAATAAGAGGACTACAGTCAAACCTGTGAACAAAGGTCACCCTTAGGAAAGATAAAATGTGGCCTTTATTGACAGGTGGCCTTTATTCAGAGGTCAGTTTGTGCTAATATTCAATGACGATTTTTCAAAGAATGGCCTTTATTCACAAGGTGACCTTTGTTCAGAGGTGACCCCAATTGCATGTTAGACTGTATATAAAATAGATTTTTCATATTCTTTTAATACAACACAACTTCATGTTTCTCACTATACAAGAAATTCTTCTTCATTGAGCTTAAAAGTATATACAATGTATGTAATGTACATACAGTAATACATACTACATTGGAAAACCCTCTAAACCGGTTCCTATATAAACTGGCATTCCCTCTTAACCTGCCAAATGACCTGGTCCCGGGCTCAATCAGTTTAGAGCGGCAACACTAAAGATTTCTTTCCTACCAATAATATCATAAAGCCAATGAAGAACATTGTAATTATCAACCAATTAATTTGACAGTAAAAATGTTTGTATCTTTTCCCCTAAGCAAAACATACAGATGGGCAATATATAAGACTTAAAATCACTCTAATCATCATACCTGACTTGCTATATTTAGTAGGCATAGCCTTCCTGTTTCATTTAAAGTGAAAGACATGATTGGGTGTGACTCTTGTATTCTGCAAGATAAAAAAAAATAAAAAAAAATACAATAAATCTCACATTTTTTCATAATTACATACAAATCCCAAGAAACTTCAGACATGAACACAATCCATCAACTGTAAATCAACAATAGAAATAGATAATCTACAGACAAAAACATGAACAATTGTGTTAAAAAGTGAGCTACTAACAGGTTCAAATATGCAAATAATGCATCAGTGTATTAGGACAGCTGGCTATCAAGTGTAGATATAAGCTCAATACAATAATTAGGGAACAATTATTAAGAATCAATAAACTCTTACAGATGGCAATCTGTGAGTTCATCAAAGTTATATCCACGGATACGGAAGTGTGTGTCAGCTGCATAGACCAGCTTCCCATCAACCTGACAACCAAGGCATTGTACACGTACACCTTCCCACGAATCTAATACATTACCATCCAAATCCTGACAATAAAAATACACTCAAATCAATGCTTAATTTATGATATACACATTTTGATCTTTTAACATCAATGATAGGCAAATCCCACACAAACTACAACACCAACTGCTCAAATATTTTCCCCATTTTCTGTACCTGACTCAAAATTTCATCCATGAATTATTTACAAAAACCTAAAACTTACACATTGATAGAATTGTCCCCTGACACCACCAGTAACAAACTTCCTACCATCATTATGCCATGAGGCACTGGTGAGACTATCTTCAGGAGACTGGCTCATTTTTACTTTCAATTCACCCGTCTGAAAGATCAGAAATTAAATTAACTTCAAATAATGATGTGAGAACTTAGTACCAATTGAAAACCAAAAAATCTTCAGGTAACATACAATTACGTTAAATCTAGAATTATAACAGATACCACACATTTCACCATCAGCAGTATTTAAAAGGCAGTAAAACCAAAGGCACATAACTAGGTATCAATTAAAAATTTACAGGACAAGATATAATCATTAAATAAGAGGCCTCGAGTTTATGAAGTCTGACTGAATGTGTTCTGCAAGTAACTTAATCAAACAGACAGTAGGATTATCATGATAATGTTTGAAGATGAATTCCGAATTAATATCTCATAAAAGAAGCCATACCATAACATTCCAGAGCCAGAGCTCAGAGCAATCATCAGGTCCACAAGCAATGATATAAGTACAGTCAGGACTCCAGGCAATGTATGATACTCCATAAGAATGGTTCTCAAATGTTCTCTTGTGTTTCACGCTGCCAGAATCCTGCAAAATATCAAATTTTACCATTACATACAGTTATTTAAGTGTCATTAATTCCACAGCAATGCAGCATTAGACATGGCATTTTAGTTTTAATTATGTTTTACAATCACATAAAAGTAGTCAATTCATAAATATACTTGAATAAAAGTGAAGTTTTGGACTAATATAACATTAATATTCGTGCCTACCTTGTCTACATCCCATATAATCAATGTTCCATCTTTTGAGCCGGTAGCTAACATTGATCCATCTGGTGAGAAACGTAGGAACCAGACATCATCACAGTGATCATTGAGCACTTGTACTGTCTGACATGGGAAGTGCTCCCTACAAATATGACATGCGTATAAATATAGTAGTATGTTCATATATATACACTGAGGGTTTGAGAAATCCACTCATAATTACTAGTAAAAATTGACTCAGGATGAGTTGAAATTGCTGCAGAATTGGTTAAAATTCTTAGCTGGTTGTCTTGTAGGATGAGTAGCCTGAAAAAATTTGTCAAGCCCTGCATTGCATATATATATTACTGAAGTCTTTGAATAGAATGGGTAGACCTTAGCAAATATAAGATCATTATCTGCTTTGTCAATAGTCATTTATCAGACAAATCCAACATATGCTGTACTAATATTTAAATAATTTTTTATTCAATAATTACTTAATCTCATTCTGTACAAGAATTGGTAAAATTCATGGAGAACAAATTTCATCAGTCACCTAGCACATGAAGAGCCTAAAAGGATAATCAATTAATCACTAGAAAAACCTGAGAATTATACAAAATGAAATTATGCAATAAAATGGTCAAACAGAAAACAAAGAAAATGAATCTCGTTTGAAGTTTTATGCTTCTAAATCAAATACACATGAAAACTGCTAATACTTACTTGCTGCAGACATGGTCTAACAACAACGAAACATCTTCCAAAGTATTCGTGGATTTTGTGTTATGGTATGGACATTTTTCCTTCTGTAATTCCACAGCTTGATTGAGCAATGTCATAAGTCTGCGAGGTGGTAACATAACAGAAGGTGGCAGGAATGCTAGAAAGAGAAGCCAGTACAGTCAATGACAAGACGGAAAGCACTTTGTGAAAATAATCACTAGGATTTGTTCAGGTAAGCAAAATAACCTGTTCATTACATGGCATTATTCATGTCACAATTGAATTCTCATAACTTGCCGGAACAAGAGGGGCATGCTCACCTTGTAACACTAACCAGAACACTTGCATTTTAAATTGTTTTAGGGCATTTTCATGCAGAAAATAATTATAAACCATGATTTGACCTGGGTTAAGATACTAGATGACCTTGTATCAACATAAACTAGGTTTCATTAACATTATCATTAATATCAGGTGAAAATTGACAACATGGAGATTATTGAATTTTATTATTTTTTTCCCTGGTTTTAATGCTGTTTTTCAACAATTTTTCAGTTATATACTGCTGCCAGTTCATTCAACCAGTTCTCCTGGACTGTATACAAACCAATACTAACTAACCCTTCCAAAAGGAGCCAGCAACTTCTCCACATATGGAGGAAAATTGACATTTTGTCAAATTTTCGTAGAATGGAATGACCTGCCGCAACCAGAATAGAACCCGGATCGCTGGGCTACAAGTCCCACTAACCATTGGACCATGGTCATGGAAGTTTTATTCATATTATACAGCCATGATAGCTAGTTTTTTTTTTCAAACAAATTACTTCTTAGAACTAGATAAATTTGTGACTGAGATAAACATACTGATCAAGATACATATACATTGGGTCAATCTGTGACAGTAATCAGTCTTATTGTTGCAACTAATCTCAAGATACCCATTGAGCAGGATGAATTCAGACAAGTTAACATACAGTTATATACAAACACATTTTCATTGGTAAAACATTAACACAATTTAAAACATATTTTATACATATAAAGTATATTAAGGATGAAAACAATTCTATTTCACAATGCTGTCAGTATCAGGGCTTTCATTGACCCTTAAAATGGCATTTTGACTTTTCAAAAATTTTGTAAAATACAGCCTCTGACTCTCAAGAATTTTTACCAAAGGGTCAAATTTACTATCACTCTTTGTTGACTCTTCAAATTATTATCAGCCATGAGTCATTTTTAACCCAACTTACGATGTCTAGTGAGCACCTTGAGTATGATAACTAACCTTGAAGTTTTTCAATGAGCCTTTGTCGAGTCTCTTGTCCCTTCCCTGGCCACTCAGCCATCTCATGAAGATCTTCCGGATTACTACACATCATAAATCTGTTAAATACATTCCATGAATTATAATAAGGCCATTATTAAAAAATTGTTTGCTGTAATGCGACCCAATATTTTTTTAGTAAGTAGGTAGATAGGGTTTTTTTCTTTTGAAAAATACTAGAAAGCAATTACTAAATAAAAGGGTAAAAAAAAATTTACCAGGAGGGTTAAAAAATGCTGTGATATTTTTGTAGGTTGTGTTACAGCAAACAAAATTTTTTTAAGGATGGCCTAAGGAATAATAAGTGAACAGAAATA